>NDGM011207615.1:296-10589 GCA_002564305.1 Octomys mimax | reverse complement strand
CAGAAATCTTCTTACATTTATTTATTCATTATAATTTAGAGGGGATTCTTGAGACAATTTTTTCTTCCAAATTTGTATCTCTTTTAATAATTTATTTATTTTTGTCTGTGCTGCATTGACTAGAACTTTTAGTACATTGCTAAATAATAATGCTAAGAGTGGGTTTCTTTTGCATTTTATTTGATTTCATATGGAAATAACCCATATTCTTATTATTGATGTTTGATGTAGGTTTCTCCCAGATGGTGTTCACAGGATTGAGAAATTCCATTTACTTTCTAGCTTAAAATATTAAAAAATACATCAACTATTCATTTCAGCTGTGAATGAGCTTTTTGGTAATACTTTTTGCAGATATCAATCATATATTAAGATTTTAAAATAAATAATATGTAAAACACTTCTAAAATTGACTAAATACTATAGGCTCTTTTTAAAAAGCACTATATGAACAGGATCATTTACCTACCTTCAGCAGTATTTCTTTTTGGTTTTATTTGTGTTTTTTGCTTTTGTTTTTTGGTGGAACCAGGGATTGAACTCAGGCCCTTGCCCTTGCCAAGGAAGCGCTTATTCTACTGAGCCATCACCCAGGCCCCTGCAGCAGTATTTTAACTCTTCTTTGTGAAGAGAGACAAGAGAGCTGTTTTATTCCTACTGGATTATATATTCTCCTATTCAAGAGGCTACACTTGGCAGCAGAACCAGCGATTTAAAGCCCCAGTGCCAAGAGCATTATTGGCACAGGCACTTTGTGGATGTCTTCACAGCGAATTAGATCTGTGCCTAGTTTCCACTTGCTCTTGGAAGTAAATTCTGTCAGCTGCTATATAAAACACTATCTGTGGTAGCTTTTTATGTTTGTTTTCCTGTCTGCATTTAATTAGAAATCAAAATGATTTGTTTAGTGAGTTATGTTCATTGAGTGATATACTAACCACAAATATAAATTCTCTAAAAGCAATCCTTCCTGGAAATAGGCACAATGCTTTACCTGTTCAATTTCTGTAGAGTTGAAATGAAAGGTAAAAAGAAAAGGTTTTGTTAACATTCTGTATGAGTATGCTTAGGTCTTTGGGAGCAGTGATAGTTCACTTGAAGATTATAAGCTCTTTAGAAATAAATCCATAATATATTCAAATTTAAAATTTTAACTAAACTATTTTCAAGCTTTCATAATTTATTGTCTAAGTTTATGATTTCCCACATGATATAGTTGTCTTATTTAAAATATTAGGAATAAATTGAGCTACAATTTCAGAACAAATTGACTGCCATGATTTTTTAAAATTTATTTATTTATTTATTTATTTTTGTATTTTAGGGAAGGGTCTAAAAGGTGTTCAGGGTCTCACTAGTAGATCAGACTCATAGTGATCCACCTGTTTATAGCCTCCCCAGAGCTGGAATTATAGGGGAACACTGCCATACCCAGTCTCAATTACCATCTCAATGCACCCTGGGGTAGGGCTGGCATGGCCCCAGGATCAAACCCTGGCCCCTGTGCCTGCTTGCAGGCACTTTAATCCACTGAGCTATTTGGCCAGCCCTTGACTGGCTTGATTATGAAAATATTTTCTGACCCTGTTTGGTTTTAAAAGGAGTCCATTATCCAAAAAGAAATCAAACTTATTCTTTGCATACAGATCTCAGGACACATTTGTTCCTTGTGGTAAGAATTATTGTTAAAAAAAGAAACACAGCCAGGGAGTTAGCTCAGTAGAATAAGTGCTTTCTGGAAAGCGCAAGATCCTGAGTTCAATCCTGGTACTGAAAAAAAAATTACAAAAATAATTTTACTTATTTGGCAGTACTATTTTTCAATTAAGTAAAGTAGTTGATACAATTTTCAACCTCACTAACGAATCTTCCAGTTTTATTTTAATGGAAACTTACTCCTTCCTTACTAATAAATAAGTCTAGATTTGAAGTGAAGGTGGATGTTACCTTTTTAGTCTGAATAGTAGGTTCCTTACAGTAAGGCATAAACTTCATAACTCTGTGACGTATATTGAATCTGAGCAGCTTTTGAGGCTCCCTTCAAGTAAGTGCTATGGTTTGGATCAGTAGTGTCCTCCAAGGCCTGTTGCTCAAGGCTTTGTCCATAGTTGTTGCCTGGAAATAGTGAAAACTTCAGTGTTGGGACTGAGTGTGAGGTCTTCAGATCACTGTGGGAATGTCTTGGAAGCAGATTATAGGATTTTGATCTTTTTGCTTTCCTAGCCATTAAGTGACCTTTTCTGGGGTTGGTTAGGTTTTTTTTTTCTTTTGTTGTTTGTTTCTGCCACATATTCCTGATATAATATACGACCTCATACATGCACAAATAATAACATCAACTAACAAAGAACTCAAAAATATATGAGCCAAAGTAAATAGATTTTCACAGTAATGGAAATTTAACATGTACAGAAAATTGGTCTCCCAATTTTTGTCTCTTCAAAAAGAGTCTCTTCCTTTATTGTTTCTATGTACTTGCCTATGTAGAACAGCATTCAAATTGTTTTTAAGAGTATTTTGGAAAAGTTTAGGGAAAAGAAGTTTTTCCAAACACAATGATCATAGTAATGCAGACAGTAAAAGCTATACTGATGACTGATGAAAATGAGGATTATATTGTATATCAGACTAAGGCTATTCTTAATATAGTATGGTAAAGGAAATTATGGCATTTTGGGTTTTTTTATGCATCTGAAAGGTTAATTGGATTGTGAGAACTTTTTCTTTATCAATGAGTTGTATTCCATTGTTTTTATACAATAATATCTTCTTCATCTATTTATTGGTTAATGGGCCTTTGGGTTAATTCCAGCTATTAGAGACTGTTCTGCAATAAAAATGTGTGTGCGCATATGTGTGTGATATGATGTTTTTAATTATTTGGGGAAGACACCAATGTGGATGGAGCAGAGTTGGATCAAATGGAACTTCTAGTTCTAGATCTTGAGGAATCTCCACAGTGATTTCCATAGTGATTGCATCAGGTTATACTCCCTCCAACAGTGGAGAAGTGTTCCTTTACCCCACAGCCTCTCTAGCATAATTAATTAATTAATTAATTAGGTACAGGATCTTGCTACATAGATCATACTTATAGTGATCCTCCTGTTTCAGCCTCCCTAGCCCTGGAATTATAGACATACACCAGCACTCCTGGCTCTGGAGCCAGCACCACATGCAATATTGGGGCTCAAACCTGGGTCCTTGTGCTTGCCAGTCAGGTGTTTAGACTGCGGAACTTTCTCCCCAGCCCCTCTAACATTTGTTATTGTTTGATTTTTCTTTTCTTTTTAAAAAATGTGTTCAGTATGGGGTCTACAGGGTCTCACTACATAGAATGGACTTGTAATGATTCTGTTTTTCAGCCTCCCAAGTTTTGGGAGTACAGGCACACACCACTATGCCAAGCATGTCTCTCAGTGCATCCCAGGGGCTGGTCCGGCCCTCATTCCCGCCCACCTCTGCCCCTGCATCTGCCTAAGCAGGAGCTTTAATCCATTGGCCTATCTGGCTGGCCCATGTTATTGCTTGATTTCTTGATAAAAGGCATTCTTTCTATATTAAGATGTTATCTCAGTATTGTTTTAATTTGCACCCCTTAAATGATGAGTGATGTTGCAGACTTTTTCATATATTTATTTGCCACTTGTCTTTCCACACTTTTTCACATATGTATTTGCTACTTGCCTTTCTTCATCTGAGAAGTGTCTATTCCTTTCAAATGCTCATATTTGGGTTGGGTATTTAAATTTGGAAACGTGTGATTTTTTAAAAATTTCTTTATATGTTCTAGATATCAGTCCTTTTTCTGAGGCACAACTCGCTGAGATTTTTCCCCACTTTGTGGGATGTCATTTCACTGTGTTGGTGATTCCTCTGGCTGTGCAAAAACTTTTTTTTAATAAAATAAGATCCTAGTTGCTGATTGTAGTATTTCCTGTATCTTTGGAGTTTTCTTCATGAAGTCTGACTGTGTCTTCAAGAATTCTACCCACTTTCTCTTCCAGAAGATTTAGGGTTTGTGTTTTAATATTTAGGTCTTTGATTCATTTTGATTTCAGTTTAGTGGATGATTTCCTCAATATCATTGATAAAGTTACATAACATGACAAAAGTACAAACAACAATACAAAAGCCAAATTAAAATTAAAACAGAATAGAAAATGACAAGAAATAAAGGCAAGTCTTTCAATTCTTATCATATGTGAAATCCTTTAATTGGTAAAATATGCTTATTCAATTTCACAAAATTTTTATTGAAAATTATTCAAATCTTACCACATACTATTTGCCAGATATAAAAATTAGCCATGTGTTTTTAGTGAAAAAATTTCTGAAAGATTTTCTAGCTCTAAGGGCTGGCCTGATATCTCAGGGGGTAAAGTGCTTTCTTAGGCAGAGTGCAGTGGCTGGGGTTCAATTCCCCACATGCAGTGCCAGCCTCGCCCACAGGGCAAGCTGAGACTGTGACTGAGACTGAGTATGGTGGCACATGCCTATAATCCTAACATTTTGGAAGCTGAAAACAGGAGAATCACTACGAGTCTGATCTACATAGTGAGACCCTGTAGACCCTGTAGATCTTATCCTAAACACACACACACACACACACACACACACACACACACACGATTGTTTAGCTCTTGTTTTGCCTCCTTAAGCAGTAATGAATAAAATCAAAAACCCTGGAATAGTTTTGCTTTGGGAATTTTTGCATTCTCCCTGTCTACTTTCATGATTTCAGTTCTGTTGAAAGAATCTTGCCATCTTAAGAGGGATCATGTAATAATAGGCAGTATGTATGTCTGCAGTACCACTTCAAAAATATTGAAAGGGGCCAGGGAGATGGCTCAGTAGAATAAAGCACTTCCCTGACAAGCAAAAGGGCCTGACTTCAATCCCCTGTCCCACCATAAAAGAAAATATTGAGAATTTTCCATGTTATATAGTAGTTAGGTGCTCTGGTCCTAGTATGAAAATCTGAAAAACAAGAAGTGGAGCCACTTTGTCTTGATCTGTTGGAGAGTGGAACAATGGCTGACATAAAGCAATCTTAGAGATCAAAATGTATCTCCCTATTATTTCTAGGTCTGTGTGTACACTCATCTATGCATACACATTCAGACAATGTAGTCTTTTGAAAATCAAGTTAACTTTGTCTTCCGTGTAGTGCAACAAATGTGCGGTACACTTAAATAGAAATGTAGTCCACACATAAAATTCACTGCTCCCATCCTGACACCCCTTTCCTGACGATTGCTCTTGTAAGTAATCACAAAAATTCAATTTCAGACATGGTCTTCTAAATTTTCTTACCATGCAATACTGGTGAGTCTCTGTTAATTAGTTTTAGTGGCAGCAGCATATGAAATGTACCTTCAATCTATGATTAATGACTAAATTAGTAATTTTTTGTTAAATTTAAAATCCTAGAAAGACTTAGCAAATCTTTAAAGTAGGTGAAACAGGTTATCAGTATTTGTTAAATATAGCAGCCTCTTGTTGTAGAACCCTCTCCATTAAATATTTAATAAAATATATAATTAATTAATTTTAATCAAATATAATGATAATACCTTGATTTGAATTCCTAAAATACATAGTGGATCACCGGTGTTGAAGCCCCTTGTAGTCGAAGTGCACATTACTGTCCTGTTCTGGAAAGTCACAAGTTGCAGTACTTTCTTGAATAAGAAAATGAGTGTTATAGGAGATACTACAAACAGATTATCAGGGGGAACAGTGCAGACTGACTTGTGGTGTCGGGGAGGCTAACACTTATGCAGTGTCACACTGCCTGTTTAGTCATAGTAGGAGACAGCCTCCTAGTAGTCTAGTTGAGGAAGGCTGAAGAGGAGCAGTGATGCAGAGAAGCTGCAGTATGGAGTCATCAGGAGGGAATCTGGATCAATTCCAGCTGCAGCCTGGCATAGCTGTGGTCAGTAGTGAGGTGTTCGGGGCAGTTGCCGATGAAAATGCCCATTGGGGAATGTTGGACCCTTCCTTACATTCTTAAAGATGGGGAGGGCATACTATCATATAGGAAATGCTATTATAATAATGAGGACGCCCTGTATACAAGATCTAAAACAGCTTAAAGGTCACCTCAAAAGTTTATTTAGAGAGAAATAAGGAATTCTAGAAATAACAAGCAGCAAGGAAGAGGGATGAGGTGAGATGATTTCAAAGGTGGTGGTCTCGGATTGGCGATTCTCCCTGCCATGCTGTGTTCCAAATTTAGAAGGCAGAGAAAAGTTCAGAGAAGGAGAGAAGTCTTGCTCAAGTTTGAGTGAGTCTAATAATGATCATACTAATATTGGAGCTCATCACTTATGACATAATCAAGGGTGTGCAAAGGGCTTAGGTGTGGCCAAATTTCCAATAACAAAGCTTGACTAAAATAGTGTGTGTGTGTGTGCTACACTGTTTGTGTTTGAAGAAGCATGGTAGATATGAAGTTCACAGCAACTCAGCATGGAGTGACTCCAAACTCTGATTTTAACCATTGAGAGGAATCAAAGAGACTAAGGTGATGGTGAATAAAAGACAAATGATGTATAACTTTCAGGCAGAGTGTATGGCCCTGTAATTTATAGTTGAAAAAGCCAAAAGCATGTCCTCCATATGTGCATAGGTTTACATATTTAGGTGTTTATGTTTTGTGCAGTCCATTCCAGATTAACTTAGGTCAAGTCATTTAGGAGTGAGGGAGATGAGGATCTTTATTTGGAAGATCCAAACCATTTTTAACCAACCTTTTGACTTCCCTGCACCTCAGTGAGTAAAAAGACATTGTCTTGGGCCATGTACACAATACCTATTATAGTGAATGTCTGTGAGTAGCAAATCTTTCTTTTGAACATTTTTAACTTACTAAATTATTTTATGAAAAATACAAGCAGTATAAGTTTAATAAATAAAAAATCTAATAAATCTACTTAACAACAATAAACAACTTTCTCACATGCACACAAGTACACAGGGTGAAGTATTATTATCGTTATTCACTACATTTCACTCACCAAATTGACAGAGGAAGCACAGTGTCTGAGTTCCATGGGTTTCCATTTGACTTTGTGTGGCAGAGGCAGGAGGCAGAATTAGTTTTACGCAGTGTCCTCCTCTAAACAGCCTTCTGTTTTCCCTGCACCATCTGCTCTTGAGTACCTCCCAAGTGAGGCATAAAAAGTGTCTTAAAATTTATGTAACAGTGCCTTTTTCAGCAGCACACATACTAAAATTGGAATGACACAGAGAGGTTTAGCATGGTCCCTGTGCAAGGATAATGGAAATATCTCATAATAAGGCAGGCACCGTAGTAGCATCATTCTGGTAGGCTGAAGCAGGAGAATTTCAAGTTTGAGTCCAGTGAAGGCAACTTAGCAGTGTAGTACAACCCTGTTTCAAAATCAAACATGAGCAGTTGGAGATGTTTCTCAGTGGGAAAGAGCCTGGGTTCAATTCCCAGTAACACACACACACGCAAACACACCACACACACACACACACACACACACACACACACACACACATAATTATTAGCAATAGTGTTAAAATTTATGATCTTATAGGTCTATTTTAGGAGCTGTGTAATGTTGTGCATATCCTGCAGACCCTAGATTAGACTTGCCTGGTCTAGCCAGTGGCTTGACTCCATACTTTAATATTGAGGATTGATAGCAATCATGTGAGCATCAATTCAAATCATAATTCAGTGTTACCTGGAAGGAGCAGAGAGGATGTGAGCCCAACACGTACAGAGAAGCTGGAAGTAATAGGATTTGGGGCCTCTGACTGTTGGCATCTGAATCTGATTGGGCAGCATGGTAGGAGGAAAAACAAGTATCTTAGTTTTTTGTTGTTATTGTTTTGTTTTTTAATGTATTTAGTACAAGTTCTACAAGGTTTCACTACATAGATTGGACTTGTAGTAATCCTCCTGCTTTATCCTCCCAAGCGCTGGGATTATAGGTGCACGTCACCAAGCCCAGTCTCAACCACCATCTCAGTGCATCCTGGGGAGTGGGGCTGGCACAGCCGCCAGGAATCGAACCTCAGCTGCTGCGCTCTGCCTAAACAGGTGCTTTAGTCCGCTGTGCTATCTGGCTGGCCCATAACAAGTATCTTAGATCAAACTTTCTTTCCAAGACCTCTGTCCTTTCAAAACTCTGTAGTTATGAAATATGCATCTCATTTCCATTAGATTTAACCGAGAATCACAGGTGGCATGCTGCCCTCAATAATGATGCTTGCGCTCTGTTCTGAGTATATGGTATGTACTGATGCATTGAATCCCCTCAACATCTTCTCAGTTCTGTCAGTCTGTCCCGATATTATCCACAGAAATATAGTGGTGAGGAAACCAGGACAGAGAAATGTAGTAATTTTTCCAGGGCTCCAGGTAATTAGTTATGGCATTCACATGACACACTCAGATACCCTGACTCCTGAGATTGAGCTCTTCACTACCACCATGCTGTCCACCATGAGACACCACAATGACCAAAGTCCAAGGGGACAGGTTGCAGCCGGCAGCACCATGGTCTCATCTGGGGGTCAAGCGCAGGCTCATCATGTCTCGGGTCAGTGGGCTCGTTCCTTGGTCCATGGCTCAGATATATTGGGAGAGCACAAAAGAAAACACACCCTTCTTTCAAATGCAAATGCCACATACAGTTCAATATTTTACCAAGTTTTCACCACTGGTTTTTCAGCTCTTTGCTGGTGTTGAGAGGAAGACAGAAAAACCTTGAAGATCCCTAAAGTGAGGACTCAGAACACTGAAAAGACAGGAACACAGCAAGAAAAAAAAAAAAAAACTTTTCATATTTTCACCAAGTATGTAGTCTATCCTGGGCTTAGCCTGAGACTCGAATTGAAAGTCAGTTTACCTTCTGAGACAGACACCACTGATAAGATGGCCAGAGTATATGGATCTACCTCTGATTCCCAGAGTGTTCGCTCGGTAGTAAATCTCCACCAATATATGTTATCTGTACTTGGTTCGAGCAAATCATGCTCTTTTGAAAATCCAAAACAGTACTTCATCTGAAGATTGTGCTTTATGGTATATTTTCTACTTGTATTTTATGGAAGCTGTGAAGTTTTTAAGGAGCTGATAACTCAAGAATAACAACGAAATGTGTCACTGTGAGGTAACTGAATGGGCTACCCATTCAGTATGAAACAGATGATTCATACATCTGTTTGCTGTTCTTTTTCCATGAGATTGAAATCAACTGTCTCCATTTGATTCATAGATTTTCATTTTTGTTTCATAGGAGAGTTGGAGAGATTTTGTCTGAAATATTAATCTCTTGGGATTCTGTCTGAAAAACAAAGAACTATTTCACCTAATGTTATATTTGCATCTCTCTTTCTTGCCAAACTTATTATTTTTCCTACAATTCTTAACTTTTGTTTGGACTCTGACAAAATAAAGTGGTTAATGGTGAATCATTATGAATACTTAATTTTGTGCATGAGGAAAGCATAGAAATCATGATCATAAGAAGATTGTGTTCAGATTAAATTCTTCTTTTATAATTTGAACATAGTGTTCTGCCTTTCTTATGAAACTCAAAATATTTGTCTATTTTTTTCTGTGTACTTAAACATTTTTACCAACTTGTTGAGCATCTCCACTATTAGTAGCAGAACACCAGGCAGTTAAAGAGAGACAGTTAACTCTTATGAAAATGATACTATCCTTTTTGAAAGAACATTTCTAACTACCAATACCTTATATCTTTAAGGGAATGTTTATCCGACATGTTAAAACTGTAAAACATACCACAAAAAATGTAATACAAAATTAACTACTCTCCATCACACTTAGCAATTAGGATCATTAAATTTGCTACTTATCAGTGAATAAAATTACATTTCTCATATATATATATATATATATATATATATATATATATATATATATCCCTTTGTATTTTTATGGAAAAAAGGTTAAACAAAACTTTATAACAAAATAATAGAAGAACAATGAGAATTAATATATTAATGTTGTTATATTTAAAGTAATTGCTCAGGGTATGAGATGGGGCATAAAATTTTTTCTAATAGATATTAACAGAAATCTTTCTTTTCTTTTTTTCCCATAATTTTATTGATAAACAACTAGCAATGAGACACTTTCAAATCAAATTGGTAGGAAAGTTTCAATAATTAACACATTGCATACATTTCTCCCAGTGGTTAATTGCTATACAAGATGCAGACATGATATCCTATCTACAAACAGCATTAGAACAAATCACTCTATTCATTAAGAGAATGTAA
>NDGM011207613.1:0-11752 GCA_002564305.1 Octomys mimax | reverse complement strand
CTCTCTGTCCCTTTCTCTCTCTCTGTCCCTGCTCCCTCCCTCCCTCTCTCTCCCACCCCTTCTCTTTCCCTCTACCCCCACCTCTTTCTCTCTCTGTAATCGCAAGACCAGCACAAACTGTGTATATCATCGGGTGTGTTGGTGATTGTGCACCAATACACTGTGTAAGGCAGAGGTGGAAGTCGCCGGCAGGAGCCCTTATTCCTGCCGCACTTCTGATGCCCCAGGACAGGATTACCAGTTGATCTCATCACCATTCCCACACAGGGATCCAGGCTAACAAAGCGCTAATAGAATCTACTTGTCTCCCCCCGGCATGAGGCATGAAACCTATAACCTCAGCCGTATTGCAATGTTCTCTACCCTTTGAGGTATGCTACATTCACTGAGTCATTCAGCACATGTACTTAAAGACCCTACCACATGTAGGCTTCTAATTAAGGACTATTCTAGGCAATATTCATAAGCAGTGAATAAAACAGGAAACTCTGTGCAATCACAGAGATGCCATTGTAGTAGGGACTTAGGAGGAGGCAGGGCATCAATGAACAAAGGTGAAATACATAGTGTGTTAGGTGTTAGTCAATGCTAGAAAGAAACCCAAACAGAAAAAATGTAAATGGAGTAATTGTAGGTGGAGATGGAATTGGAATTTTAATACCAAGAAAGGTTTCATTAAGGCAAAATTTAAGGTGGAAAGATCTAAAGGAGGTAACAGAGGTCAGGTGAGGATGGGCAGCCACCTGAAGCCAAGGAATTGGGAAGTTGCACAGAGGAGCAAGAATTGTCTTTGCAGGAAAATGTTCACCAATGAACTGATTGCTTTTAAAATGAGCCCCATCCAAGAGTTCTCCTAAAACTTGTTTCCGCATATCATATTGTATCAGTGTTCTTGTTGGCTAGCCTGCTGATAATTAATAGATATTATAATCATCAAATAATACACACAAAACAATTGAATGTGCTGTAAAGTAAAATCACCAATTATAGTATAGATAGCAAGTTTGCAAAATCATTGAAGGATACATTTAGAAAAGTACTTGAGAGATAAACAAATAAGGATCTGTCTGAGTTCTCCCAGTAAGAAGAGAGGATTGGTAAGGATTACACAGGCTACATTGTTTCACAGAAAATGTTGAGTTGAAAGGTTGAGAGGCTCCTGCAGTTTAAACAGGAAATGTGCCCCCTCTCTCTGCCCATGTAATGGGGGGTCGAGCATCACTGAGCCGTGTTCAGAGATGGGGTCTAGAGCAGTGGTTATAGAACAAGGTTCAGACCTCCTGGAGGGATTGGTCCATGGGTGAATGTTGAGCTAGGTGTTTTGGTAGGAGGCAGGACCCCCCTGAAGCAAGTAGGTCATTGGAGACTCTGAAGGGTGAATCTTGACCCCAGTCCCTTCCTGTCTTTTTCTCCCTGCTCACTGGCTGCCATGATGTAGGCAGTGCCTCTCTCTCACACCTTCCCCCAGGATGCTTCTGCCTGAATACTGCATAAAAGCAACACAACCAGTTCACCATGGACTAAACCTCCAACACTGTAAGCCCAAAGGAATCCTTTTCCTTCTAAGGAGATTTCCTTGAGTGCTTTGTCACAGGGATGAAAACTAACACAGACAGTTCAGAAAAATGTATTGCTCTTTAATACTTTCACAAATAGGATCTGTTGATATTCATCAACAGATATTCATCTATGGAATCTATGCTGATATTCATCTATGGAAGTCACACATGAAATGGATTATCTCTCTCTCTTTCGTTCTCTCTCTTTGGAGGTGGAGGAGAGGGAGTTTGCCAAAAAGCTGGCTAGGCTTGACTTATTTTTTGGTTTGTAGAATAAACATGAAATGAACAGTACTGTAAGTATAGGCTGAGAGTAAATTACTTTTAAAGAGTTTGGGTTGAAGTCGAAGTCCTCATTCTACCATGTTGGTATACAATTTTTGGATTTGTTTTAAGTGGACTTATTTTAAACTGGTCTTTCCCATGACCAGGGACATTACCCTGGAGGGGCTTGTCAGGTCTTCATTGGTGATGACCTCTGCCAAGGTCACAGGGCCAGAAGGCACAGAGTTTCAGCAGAGGTTTCTGCTTCCCAAAGGAGATCGAAGTCAAATTGGAAGAATCCTGTAGCAGATTCCTGCATCCAACCCACATGGGAAATCAGGGCTTCCCAGCAAGTTAATCAGGAAACCAGCACAGTCACTTTTTTGGGGTAGTTTTTATCTTTTAGTAAAAATTTATGGATACCTAGAAAACTAAAGAGCGTGTACGACTCTCACTTAGATGGCCTTTCTTATATTTTATGGTAGTCTTCAAGGAAGAGGATTCTCTTCAGGGCCCTGAAAAAGAAGAGAAAATTGCTTATTTGTAGAATTTTACAGTGATAGCTCTGAGCACATTTCTCCCATAATGTGTAGGATATAAAACCTTTAATTCTGAGTTAGAGAGAGGCTATATAGTGCATTTAATAACAGACGGGCAGTGCTGGGAACTGTATTTCTCCCCTCACTCTTGGGGCACTTAGAGAAGAAACAAATGCTTTCTTGAATTTCTGGCTTGCTTATTTGGAAGTGCCTTGCGTTTTCCTCATGTGACCCATGCCTTGAGATCTGTTGGTTTAAAGGCATAATTGGAGATTTTTAAATTTACATCTTGTTTAAATCCATGTAAGGAGTGACCTTAGATGCGATCTGGTTCTAAATATAAATGAGTAGATGAATAGATAGAGCTGAGGCCCATGAATACCTAAACACTTACGGAACTGACTTTATCTCACATCCCTTTTTCATTTTATCCTGAGGCTGTACAGAGAGGGGAAAACCACACACCCAAGTCGCTTAGGAGGACTGAGAGAGGTCACTGTAGAAGTCACATTCTCTCAGTTATGGCTGGTACTCTGGTTCACCCCAGTGTGAATCTGTCCATGTATGCATGCCCAGTCGGCACAGCCTCTGTTCCAGGGAGCTGCTGGAGTTAGCTTTTCCTTTACTGTATCTCAGAGCCCAAAGAGGAGAGTACCACAGTCTGCCACTGCACCCATTACGTTGATCACCTTGGTTGTGTCTTGGACGATGCCGCGTACGGCTCCACTGAGACAGCTGTGCCCCCCACCTCCTAGGTGCAGTGTAAACTGGGCTCCTTTTCTCAACAAAGGTGATGATACTTCTTGGGCTTGTTCTGAGGATTAACTGAGATAATGGATGTAAAGTGGGAAAATACTGGAAAACGCTTATAATCAAGTGCAAACTCGGCGAGTGTTAGTTGTCACTGTAGCCATCCTTTGTACAGCAGTGGCAGCAGCATTTTTGTAATTATCCCTGGAAACTTCACCGTCCTTTCTGGCATGGCCATTGGCCAGCGGAGGTCACTCACGGCCTGGTCCTTGGAGCACATCCAGTCTAGCTTTGCTCTGACGTCTTAACCTACCCGCTCGACTCTTGACATGAGGCCAGTCCATTTCAGGTTGAATCTCTGGTGTTCAGAAACTCACTTCTATACAGAATGGTCCATTCCTGCCTGTGAGAGGATTTTAAATACAACTTACCCAGGCTGTAGGAGTCTCGATTTTTTAAAATAAATTCCCTATCTTGGTATCATTACTCACACCTGAAATGATTTATATACCAATTATGTATAGAATTTATTTTTATTGTTTCTCATGAATATTATGGATCAATTAAGTCCTGTGTTTTCTTTGTCTAACCATGCAAATCCTGAGCTAACACTGGCTGTCTGGATAAAGGGGGAAGCAGGCAGGATGCCCTGAAGTCTTCATTCTCTCCTTGACCTTTGCCACCAGCTCTTCATCCAAGCCAAGGACCCCCACTCTTCTGCCGAGATGCTCTGCTCTTTACCAGTCACTCATCCTACTTACGATTGCATCTATGATGGGTGTTGGGTACCTAAAGGATAGGGCTTGCTGAGCTCAGTGTACAAGGTCCGGGGAGATAAGGATACAAATTTGGAGCGTTATTGGTTTAGAGTTGATGCTTCAAGCCATCGAGCTGGGAATTTGTGGCAGTGCCGTAGCAAACCATCCCCAGAAAAATGTTAATTGACAGCAGCCACTGGATTGACCACTGTGCCCCTCAGATTTTCTTTGTCTTCCTGCAGTGGAGAAAACATACACAGATGGTCACGGAGGTACCTTCTGTGAGAAGGTGAAATCAATGAATGACAGGTGAATTCACCTAGAATGCTAGGTGAGATCAATGTTGACAATGGCGTCTTCCCTTAGCTCAGTGAAAGATAGACAGAACAGGGCAGGTGGAATGGGTGTGAGGAGTGGGCAGGCTTGTCCTGGGCAGAGACTAGGGAGGCTTATTAGTTTGCTAGGCCTACTAGGGAAGAACTCACAGGAAAGATGTTATATGTGGAGTAATTTAAATGATGGAAAACATTTTAAATGCTACTGGGGGTGGAAGGCATTAAAGACCAACAGAACTGGAGGGACATGATTTCAGAGTGGGCACAGTGCATAGTAGGAGCTCAAAGCAGACTGGTGGGACGGATGAACTAAGGCTGTGTCTGGGGCTGGTCCTTCAGCTAGACTTGTGTCTGCATTCTGAGGTGTAGCTCCCACGCAGCCCAGGGAACAGAACAGGAGCCTTTCACCTTGTGCTGAGATGTGAAGGGCAGGGAAGAAATAAACTGCTCCCACGAGGCCAATAATGATGACACTCAAGATTGTGGATGGCAAGCCTGTTCCAAAAGTTCCGATGGGTACCCAGGCAGCCGCGCAGTAAATCACCCGGCCAGGCCATTCGGCATATTCCTGGCTGCCCCGGCGCATTCTTTCTGGAGGAACAAGGACAGAACAGACAGAAACTGAAGTGCAGATCTGCAGAGAACCTCAGAGCTGCAGGAGCCCCCTGTGGGACCCATGCCTCTCCCTCACCAGATGGGGAAACTGAGGGAGGGAGGGGGGATGGAGGGAGAGAGGGAGGGAGAGAGAGAGAGAACAGTCACACATATGACTAACAGAAAGTGCAGGCAGCATAGTTCCTGGAATCTAATTCTTTTTCTTTCTACCCCACCTCATTCTTGTTTCTGTTTCTTTGAGGTTAAAAGTGTTGTGCATCCTTGACATTGCTGGTCTTTGGCTACCAAAGGTAGATGTTCTCGCAGGCTGGCATGGTGCTGTCCTCCCCAAGAGGTCCCCTTCCCTCACCTTGCTCTCAGAAGAAGATCCATCTAGTATGGGAGATGCTCAATTTCTTTGTGTTCCCTGGAAGTCATGGCATGGTTACTGTCAAAGATTATTATTTAAAGAGCATGGTAAGGAAGACTTTATATATTCAGGACCATCATGATAGGTGGCAGGCCACTGCCATGGAATCCCAAATGGGGAAGAGAGACTGGGCTCAACCCTGAGTGCAACATTTGTGAGTGGGCATTTGTAGCTAAGGAGTGGGACGGGGGTTGTTAGGTGGAAAATTACAGGAGAATATATCAGGCGAGGAAGATTCTGGGAATCATCCAGTTAAGGGAATGTAACTGGAAGACGGGCCAGGGTGAACAGGCATCTCCTGGGCAATGGAGGAGAACAACCTTGCGCTGAGAGTGAAAGTGCTAGATGCTGAGGGTGGGGAGGGTCTAGCCTTAGCAGGTTCTTTTCTAAAATGAGACTTTACAAAAAGTGAATGGGTGGGCCAAGGAGAAGGTTTGGGTAATCAAAGAATATTTATCACAGTGAAGATTGTCAGTACAAGGCCTGGTGGCACTGTAGGCATTATAGGGCACATGATTGTCACTATGGCACTGTTCTTAAAATCCCCATCACTGGGCAAAACTTCCTCAAGCCAAGTGAGACGGGAAAGGCTGACTCCTTGGAGGTGGAGTGCTATATCTCTGTCTCCCCAGAAGCCAAGTCATCTCTCTCCTTTTCAAACCTGCTGTTGGAAATGCTCCCTACATGACTACACAAAGATGCTGGCTCTGCTCCTGCCCTCTCCCTGGGCCTCCCCAGAGCCTTCTGGCCTTGTGGCTGGGGTGGAAATGGACGGGGAGGAGCTTTCAGGCCACAGAACGTGGGGTGTGGGGCAGTGTAGGGAAATGCGCTTGGGGTGAGGGCCTTTGAGACATGCTGCAGACTAGAAAGCCAGGCAGGCAGGTGAATCAAGAGCCCAGGCTGCGGGAGGAGGTTGTCTTGCTGCAGGGCCTGGACCCGTGTGTGGGTCTGAAGCACAGAGTGGTGTCGGATGTTCCCAGCCTCAGTCACTCCTGTGGAAGTGGTGGAGTCCGCAGCTCAAGCCAGCTCGATGGATGGGCAGGGGTCTCTGCTAAAGGCTGGCTGGAGCGTGCGATCCGGTCTGGAAAATGAAAGGCACCCGCCACGTGAATGATGTGATCAAAGGAAGGCATGATAGTGAGGTTTACCCCAAGTGAAGATGGGTTCAGGCGCACTTACCGCAGGCGTCACCTCTTCCAGAAGGCCTTTCCTGCCTACCACTCCCTCTGAGCCCAAAGTTTCCTTAGTCATCTCTCTCCTTACTGCTCTAGCTTATTTATGCCATTATGCTGGCCATAGTGTAGTACAATGGCCTATGTATTTCTTTACCTGTGCTGATAATGTGTGTGCTTCGAAGCGAGGTGCAGTGTGTTGCAAATCCCCCGTGCCTATCGCTGGTTCAGAGTATACCAATGGCTCAATAAATGCTTGCTGACTGAGGATACCTGGCTTTGAGGTTACAGGAGCTCCCTAGCTCCCTTCTGCCTTGCCTACCTGGTGAAGAAGTAAATGGCCTGCCTCAGAGGACTGTACCAAGGATCGAGTGAGATTACATAAAGGAGCTTTGGAGAACTGTCAGGCCCAGCATGGGTGGAAAGGACTCTTATTACCTCATGTGCCCCCTTGGGCTGCCACAGTGACTATATACTCTCAAACTATCTCCAGAAGAGGTTTGCTTCCCAAAGAAACCAATTCTGGTTTGTTCCCGATAAAGGATGATAGCAATCAGAGTGACTCTCCTCTTTCACCTCCACTTCCTCCTCCTTCTTCTCTTCCCTGCCCTATTTTCATGGCTTGGAGAGTCAACAATGCAAGGAACTTTTTCTCTCTATTAATATCTTTCCTTGCTGCAGTGGGCCATAAAACTCTGGTGCAGAGGGAGGAGTTAGGCGGAGGAAGGAATAACGATTTGCGATTCCAGCAATTTGGGTCATAGGGTTTTCAGTGGAAGGACTGTTCTTCCCACTGACACTACAGGTCTGTGTTTTTGCCTAAAAATGCACGGCTGAGTAGAAATGCCATGCACTGCTACAGGGCAGGTGGGCTTCGGTCCCGACTGAGACACTAAGTGGCTGTACAATGCCAGGAAACTCACTTTTGCAGTCTGCACTTAGGAAAAGGGATAAGCAGGATGCAGTCACTAGAGGTGAATGAGAGCAGCTGTGCTCTGCGTGGGTCCCCACCTCTGATTCTGTCCCATCCTTCCTCACTGTCCTGTGGTTTTAGAGGTGGCCTAACAGTGTGCCTGACTCCCAAACCCTCCATCTCGGGACATTCTTGACTTACACTCATGTCCTCAGGGGATGTCATGTGCCTTTGGGGAAAACCTGACATTCCAGGTGATCCAGAGCTCTTACTATGAAAATGTAGTTTATCCCAACTGATGTATTTGCCTTTAGGGGGAAATAGTAAAGCATTTGGAAAACTGAAGAGGAAAACAAGAGAGAAGGAGCGTAGATCAGACACTTTCATTTGGTCAGGGCTTTCTCATACCTAGGGTAAAGAGTCAGTTCTACCACATGGAGCACATGGGCCCTATTTTTCTTCCTCCCTTTCTCCCTCTTTTTCCCTTCCCTTCCCTTCCCTTCCTTCCCCTCCATTCCTCTTTCTCTCTTTTTCTCCCGTGATATCTATCTCTGTCTCTGTCTCTGTCTCTCTGTCTCTCTGTCTCTGTCTCTGTCTCTGTCTCTGTCTCTGTCTCTGTCTAATCTATATCAATATCTCACAGGAGAGAGTGTTGAGAAGCCCAGGCTCTCAAAGGTGCTGCAGGCTGCTTGGCCATGGCTGTGCTATTGAGTGTAATGTTTCGATGTGGACATGGAAACCAGATGAGCAGGGGCTAGACCTGTGCCTCTTGAGTTGACAAGGCTGCCTCTCTTTAGCTTTCCTCCCTGGGAGGAAGGTGCTAGAGCCTGGCGATGCCCCTCCACTCCCGAGGGAGATTTAGTGAGCGCTTCTCGAAGCCCACGTGTTGGAGATTAAGCAGCCTGGCATCAAGTATTTTAACTGTTAGGCGGTGACTCTGGGCCAGGAGTGTGTGGAAAATGCAGGACACACTGTTGGTCTGCACACCTGGTCTCAAATCCCAGCTCTTGGCCATTTCAAGGGCATCAGTGACTCACTAAACTTCCCTTAGCCAAACTTACTGCACGTCTATAAAAATATACTGCTCCAAGGATGGGCTCAGCCCTGCCCTCCTCACAGGCTGGGCACGGAGGTCACTGACTCCCACCTGACATTTCAGGGACCACCACAAGTGACAATAGAGAAGTCCCCTCTGGGTGTGGGCCTGGTGTGCACCCAGATCCCTAGCACAGGTCAGCCTGGGACACCTCCATGGGGAGCCCCCTTTGGCAGAGCAAGTCATGTTAAACTCATGCTTAGCATCATGAAGTCAGCCTTCCTAGAACTCTCCTATCGTCCTGAAAGCTTGGTGATTTTTAGTTAACGTGCCCTTCTCTACAAGACCATAGCATTTGTTCACAAGGGGTGAGACTAGGCTGGTGTGTTCTTAGTGCCGGCACAGTAAGTAGGAGGCTGTAGGTGCTAAACAAATATTTGAAAATTGAATAAATGATTAAAAGACAGGATGGAGGAGAGAGATGGGCCAAGTAGCCAGTTGGGAAGGCTTATTCCATCTCCCAACACCTTTCTGCGTGTCTTCTCTGTGCCAGTGATGTGGACCATCACAAGGGTGGAGGCATGGTCCTAGATGTGACATTGCAGAGATCCCAGGGTCCCTCTCCAAATCCATCTACCCTGCCTAGATCCATGGTCATCCATTCTTTGTCTCCCAGAACTGTTCTTTCTCTCTGAGATGCTAGGCACAGCCTATTTGGTTGTTGTCCATGTCCACAGTGGCTCAGCACTGTCACTCCATCATGGGGCACGATATCCTGGATATGGTGACTTCTGAGTGGCTGCCAGTCACCTGCATAGTGCCCTGGGGAGATTTAGAGGTACAGAGGGAAAATGGGCAAGAGCTATTCTTAAGCCATCGTGCAGTGGGGAACTCAGGAACCACACCCTCTTGAGATGCTCTGTGACTGTAAGTGATTATGTGGCTCCTTCTTGTGAGCATGAAGACAACATGCCGAAATGTACAGTAGTTAGAGATGCCTGAGAGTGGGGTGCTATTAAGCACTGATTCTCTTCTAGGAGGTCATTTTTTTTTTTATTCACCACATATTTAATGAGCACTTACTAGGTGCCATGGGATGTCAAAGGGGAAGGCAGTGGGCAGGGTGGGTTGGATCCAATCTCATAGAACTGGAACCTTGGAGAATGCTGTGTCCTGCATGGCTGGCAGGTCCTGAAGGGTGTGATGGGAGATAAAGAAGAGATAAGACATATGAAGGGCTGGGGAGAGAGCTCAGTGGTCTAAGCTCCTCTCTGAAAAGTGCAAGGACCCACATTCAGTCCCTGGTACCTCATGCTGTGCTGGCCCCTGCCACTAACACTGGGAGTGGTGGCTCATGCCTGTAATCCCACCACTGGGTGAGATGGGAGGATCACTATGAGTGCGAGTTGCGTAGCGAGGCCTTGTACCAAATAAATAAATAAATAAATAAATAAATACTTTTTAAAAAAGATAAGACCCATAAGAAGTGGAAAGCTGGGACCAGGAGGGATGTGACCCTCTGGTGGAGAGACAGTGATGTCCACTGTGCTGGCCGGAGTGTCTATGCAAAGTAAAAAGGGGGGACTGTGTTCCATGGTGTTAAAAGTGCAGGTTCCAGAGTCCTGCTGAGAGCATGGAGGGGAACATTCTTGGAGCTATTTGCTCTGTAACTACAGGGAGAACCTCTGTGCTGTTAGCTAGCAGGGGAGAACCCCGAGGGCTGGGGGCCCTCGTGAGCAGCAGAGCTAGGGGTTGGCTGGTCTGACTCCCGCATTCCTGGCTGCTGGGGCTGGCTTTGCTTCTTTCTTCTCTCATCTTCAGTGTCATGTAGTCCTTCAAAGAAACGGGCTGCGGTAGGCGGGGTGTCCCCTTCCTTTTCAGGCTTATTAAGCATTCCTGCAGAGGGAACTGAGGACTGACCGGCATCCAGAAGCCCTCATGATTTGCAAGGGCTGCTCCTAAGTGCTCCTGTCCTGCATCGGCGTCTCTCCGCTCCTGTGCCGCTCTGTGGCTCACTGGTCCCCAGTGTGAGCTGCCCAGTTTTGGTCCTCCCAGCTGCGAAATGTAGGGCCTGATGCAGCCTCAGAGCCTTATTTCATTACTTCTAAATTGGCAGTATTAATACCTGTGCTAAAGGATCACTGGGAGGCTTAAATGAGATAATGTATGCACTGTGTGCAGGCAAGTGCTCAGCACGCTAAACACTCAGTCTATCTTTGCTGCCCCCCATTATCACTGAGCTGACTTGGTTGGGCACCTTCTGAAGCAATTGGGAAAATGAACAGAATAATCAGTCTCTGCAGAAACGGCAAGCATCCTCCACTGAGTTCACCCACTGGAGATTTTAGGGAGGTGAAGGGGACACTTCAGGACAGCAGCATGGAGGCCGACTGTCAGTCGCCTGGACTCTTGTCTCTTTAGCCACCAACATCTCCACGACCGTGGGTCCTGCCTTCCTCTGGCCCTCAGTGGTACCACCAGCAGCACACGGAGCAGGGCTGGCTGTGCACTGTCATCTCTCCTCACCTGCGAGTCCACCACTAGCAGCTACAGTGAATATGTTTTCCTGCCTCTGCAGAGTCCAGACAGATCAGAGCTGAGCTGTCCGACCAGGTGTGGCATTTGCGCCAGAAGCTGGGCTGAGCTCTGCTGTACCTGTGTGCCACTGCTCGGGGCTCCACTGTCCATGTGATGATGCCATGCCCCTCCTGCCACAGTCTTGGGACAGAGGACTTGTGCTGGGATCTGGCTCTGAGGCCACTTGTGCTGTCCCAGATACTATCCTGAGTGCGCTGGAGTGTGTGTGTGCCATAATTATTGCTAGACACTCACCACCCCTCTTCTTTCTTCCTCCAGCCCCTCTGAGGGATTTTGTGCCTGGTGTGTCAGCAGTTGGCGGAGGGAAGAAGGTGGAGGAGTGGAAAGCAAGGAAGCAGAGGTGGAGCAGCAGGTGTCCAAACAGTGTGGGTGGATGAGTGGTTGTGGAGAGCAGGGAGGGATGGGTGGGGAGGGGAGCTGAAGGCCTACACCAAGAAGACAGCAGGAAAATCAGTCGTGTCTATGTGGAACAGAACTGAAAGAAAGAAGATGAGGTGCAGGGATGGAGACTGAAGAGAAAGAAAGGAAAGGAAAGGAAAGGAAAGGAAGGGGCAGGGAAGGGAGTAGCATGTTCACAGGAAGTGAAGGAAAGTGAGAAGAAAAAGATATTGGTAGGTAGGTAAGGGAATGAGCGACACAGAGGAAGCTGGAGAAGTGTCTTGCCTTGGACTCCTTCTTCACTGTGTGCTAGGGTAGCCTGAAGATACAGCATTAGAAGCTCTGTGTGTGTGTGTGTGTGTGTGTGTATGTGTGTGTGTGTGTGTATGTGTATGAAGGCACTGTCATCTATTAAAATCCAGCCTT
>NDGM011207504.1:0-10735 GCA_002564305.1 Octomys mimax | reverse complement strand
TTTTTTTTTTTTTTTTTTTTTTTTTTTTTTTTTTTTTTGGTGGTACCAGGGATCAAACTCAAGCAAGCACTCATTCCACTGATCTATCTCCCCAGCCCTCAAATTGTGACATTCTTAAAAGCATAACTATATATGAGTTTCCAAATCATACTGGCAGATTGATTAATATGATTTTTATATGAAATGATTATAATTCTGATAGACTTGGTTAACAATCGTGCTATAGCATGTTCTTTGTTTGTTTATTAGACTCTTAGCAGCTGTGTAGAAAATAAACAAAAATACATTTTGAAGATACTGGCTAGTGTTGGATATAAATTATTTTGGCCTCAAACAGCTCTACATTGCCCCTCTTGTATAGATGAAAAATGATACAGAAGTGGCAAAACCAGAATTTGACCCCGGAAATCCTAAGGCACGTTCTTAACCATTGAGTCAACAGAGGAAGTTGGCACAATGTAAAGTAAGTGCACATTGTTCAATTTTTGAGGAGAAATGTGCTTTCTGTTTTATTTTGTAATCTTCAGAAATGTCTGAACTTCCCAATTTAGTATCAGAATAAGCACTAAACAGGCCAAAATTCTGAGCTCTAACTTTTTCTCTGCCTTCAGTTCCCTTTAGTACATTAAATCAGTGTTTGACATTTCTAACGAAGTGTCCTGCCTCTTCTTCCTAATTTCCTGGAACTGAAACCATATGGTGTTGCATCGATGCCGGTAGGGCAATGATAAGAGACATATCCTTACAAATGTTTATGTTCTTTTATGCCCACATCCAGACAAGCATCACAGAACACAAAGTGTGAGCTGAAACCTCCTTTTATAAGAAACACACTTGAAAGAACATGAAAATCATCTGCCAAAGCGTCTCTGGGATCTCTTGTCCTTTACCGTATGATAATGCTGCCTAGAACTCCCTGCTCCTCCAGTGTAGCCATGACTGGCCTTCAGCAGGACAGTTCTTGGTTATACTGCATTTTCCACTATTGCAGGATGATTGACATATTTGCCTCCACCTTAAAAATATTTCTTCAGGCCCCAAAACATTTATCTCTTACTTTGCCCAAAGATTTCCAAATACAGAGAAAGATCTCTAAAGTTAAAAGAGCAAAACAAACAAGCGAACAAAAAAGTCACTTTGTGTCCATGCACATTGTCAATGTTCTCCATCAAAATACTCACTCTTGCCACTTTTAGAAGCACCTCTGGAAATCCTCTTTCATGGATGTCTTTACAAGATGTGATCAGAAAGATGAAGAATGCTGCTGCTCAGCGCCACCAAAAACAAGGTAAGCTTGAAAGTCGTCTCCCTGAGTCTCCTTCTGGCTCATCCACCAGATCGGGCACCACGTGAATTCTGGCCCTTCCCCAAGGTGAAAATAATTGTGGAAGGTAAATATTTTGCTATATTTAAGACAACTACGACAGAACAACTGCAGACTTTCTAGAGAGTACTGCTTGTTTTCAGGCTCCAGCTGCTTGAAGTATCATTTTCTGTCCTTTCACATTCAGTCCATATCTATCTTTGTACATCAAGTGAGTTTCATGCCAGGAAAATACAGATAGGTCTCATTTTTTAATCCAATCTGCCTATCTGTATCTGTTGATTGTAGAACTGGAACCACCTCCATTGAGGGTTGCTATCAAATAGGAACGTATGAATACCTGTATCTAGCACAGTGATGGCGACCCTTTTAGAGCATCCAGTGAAAACAAACAGCCAGCTGAGGCGCGCATGCCACAGGCTCACCACCACTGACCCAGGGTATGACTCACTTCTGTCGCTTATTCATCTGTCTGCTTTCCCACAACAGAAGTATCCTTTTCCTTCATTTCATCATTGTTGTCCTCTTGGTCTGTTTCAGATTCTCTTAAGTATTCTCTGAAAATGGCTTAGTGCTCATGAACTTCTTTATTCTGTAACCCAGTATTCTGGGTTGAGAATTATTTTCAGGGCTTGAAATACATCATTCCAAGCCATCTAGGCCTCTAAGAGAAATCTAATGATTCTGATCAGTTCACCTTTGTAAGTGACTTAACATTCTTATATTGTAACTCAACTTTCAATTTTACTTTGTATTTTGTACTTCTGGGATTGGCTGTGGTAATTCATATTCTTTATGATGATGTCTACTAGAATTCTAAATGGCCCCTTTTCTGGGTAGCCAGGTTTGGGAAAATTTCTGCAATAATTTTAGTGAATAGAATTTTTATGCCATTAACATGTACTTTCTATATATATCACCCTTTTGAAGCTGATAATTCTTAAATTTGCTCTTTCAGGGCTGTCTAGGTGCCCTGAGACAATCACTTCATTGTTTTTTATCCTTCTTCATTATTACGGACTGAATATTCTAGTATATCCACCGGTGTATGTGTCTTGTGAAGTCTTGATAGTCTATCTTCTGATTCATCTACCACTGAGAGTTTCAACTGAATTTTATGTTACTTATTGGGACTTTCATTTCCAGGATTTCCAGTTCATTCCTTTGTAGAACCTGTTTCTCTTTATGGAAGTGGTCATTCATACACTGTACTGTCTTTCTCACTTTGTACAGGAACTTATTTGCATCTTCTTTGGTTGTTTGTTTGTTTGTCAGAACCAGGGATTGAACTCAGGCACTTGCGCTTGCCAGGGAAACACTTATTCTACTAAAGCCATCTCCCTGGCACCTTGTATCTTCTTTGAGCTCACTGATCATTTCAACTACCCGCTTCTGAAATTCTTTAGGGAAGAACCGCTAAAGAATCGGGAAGTAACCCACTTCAGTATCTGTAGGATCAGCTCTCAGAGAGTTAAGAATTTTTGGAGGCACCTCTTGCCTTATTTTCCCATGTTTTTGTGGTGAACTTTGTAGATCAGTTGGAAACATCCACCACTGTTGTGCAGAGATTTCTGCGGTAAGTGGCTTTTGTCACTTGCATGTGCCTGTGGCTTTCGGTGTGACTCAGCATGAAAGCACTGCCTCAGCCTAGGCCAGGTACTAAGTGCAGCACCTCACACAGCACTGTGAGAACAACTACCAGTAATATCGCCTGAAGAAACAACCATACGCCAGTGCAGAACCCAAGACGTCTTTTATTCATTATATACTCTTTACCAAACCCAGGAAGACAAATGCATAGAAATAATGTAGGTCAACTGGCGGGGGGACAAAAATAATTGAAGATTTTTTTTAAATGAAAGGGAAAAAGGGTAGCTTTTAGTGATAATATTTACAGGCCAGGAAAGAGGATGTGAGGGGGAAGAAAGAGGAAGAGTAGATAAAGAAAGAGAAGATTAAATCAAACTCTGTGAAATAACTCTTGTAATGAAAAAATATAACCCAGTAACACTCAATAGAAACAAAAACAGTAACTGCTACTGCGATACACACACATCACCCCCTCCCCATATACAAAAGAAACACACACACAAGAAAAACAAAGTGCAAACCAGGCTTGGTGGCACATTTTTGTAATCCCAGCACTAAGGAGGCTGAGGCAAGAAGTTCACTGCAAGTTTGAGGCCAGGCTAAGCTGCATAGTGAGTTGAAGGCCAACTTGAACCACACAGTCAGACTCTGTCTCAAAAAAAAAAAAAAAAAAAATATCCTCACCCCAAAGGAAAGTGCATGTCCCTCCTTCCAATGCTATTTATGTGGGAGTTAATTCTTGGATGGTGGTTGATAAAAAGGGGAATAATGAAAATCTTTGCTTTTTTAGAGTTCTCCTTCATCTCTGTCCAAGTAAGAGAAGCTATTGGGGTAGGCTGAGCTCCTCCTCTCTGTGGTCCTGGATGAGTGCTCCCATAGGATTGCCCAAGACCAGCCGTAGTCACATCTATGGACTTGAGTTTTCTCTATCTGAATATGAGGGCACAAGAAAATCTGAGCTCCTTTCTGAATCTATCACCCACATAGTCCCTGGGGGATCCAAAGCCCAGGCCTAAGCTCTGTGCATTTCCAGGCTGTGCTCTTGGAAGGAGGCACAGCTGCACAGTGTCTGTGTGCTCGGTGTTCACTATGAATGCCTTTAAGCAGATGGAGCTGAGTATGGGCATACAGAGTTTGCCTTAGGCAAACTTGGGTGTACCACCTTTCGTTGGTCTCTGCAGCCACACCTCAACCTGCCTCCCACCACAAGACCCCATTCAGTCAAACCCTTTGTTTGCTGCTGCATTTTCACTGCCACTGTTTCTTGTTATCCATCAGCTCTGCTGAGATTACCCCAGACCAGAGTTTACTCTGTTGAGCCAGGGTCCAAGGCCTTGCTCCCAATCTCGTGATTTTAGTTTTATTGTGTCACAGTCACCTTTAACCTGGGCCCCTGTCATTGGGAAGGTAAGCTTTTCCTCCCTGTAGAGCAGTGGCAGTTAGGTCTGGCAGTTATGAAAAACATGGGGATTTCTGCACCCCACCAAGGGGAGTTACCTAAGAGGCTTCCTGCCCCAATTCTGCCCATGACCAGCTCCACTGAGACAAGCCATGTAAGATGGCTTTCTAATCCAACCCTGTCTATACCTAGATAGAAAGGATGGAAATTATCCCTCTCAACTCCATTTACTGATCTCTACCCCATCTCATACCAGCTCAGGTTATATCTCCATTTGGTAGCAGAGTCAGTAGTGCTGGCCTTGAATTTTCATCCTCATACCTTGGTACCTTCACCAAGCAGCTGGGTTTTCAGGTGGGCATCAGTGTGCCTGGCTAAGACACACTGGGATTTTTTCCTTGTGTCTTCGCACCCATTTATACCATTCTTGGTTAATCAGTCAGTCCACTCTGCACATTTTTCTCCCTCTTGGGAGCTGCACTGTTTCTGACTACTCACACATAGTGCTGGAAAGTTGAAACCTTTTTCACTTTTCTCCCAAGTTTTTTCCGCGGCCACCTGGTTCCTCATGAGTTGATTATCAGTTTGTTATTCCACAGAAAAGTTCTGACCATGTCATTTTCAAGTTTAAAACATTCAAGGGCTCTCCAAATCAACTTGAGCATCCTTAAAATGAAAATCCCAAATCTTAAACCCTTCAAAATCTGAAGCATTCTAAACACCAAGGTGATGCTAGAAGTAGAAAAATATACACTATAGAACTTTTTATTAAAGTATCTTAATAAAGTTATTAAAATGGTTTAAAATTACCTTCAGAGTATGTGTATAGGTGCATATAAAATTGTTCTCATTACTTACATGCATATATTACAGAATTCAAAATATTCAAAGTATGAATCACTTCTGGCCTTAACCATTTCGGATAAAGGATAATTAACCTAACATGTACCTATTCAACTTCTTTCTGTTCATTTCATTATCTCCTATAATATGGCCCCAGCCTCCCTGACATAATTCTCCCACAAAACTATACATACTTGACAGCCGGCCAGACAGCCTAGAGAATGAAAACACCTGCTTAGGCTGATGCAGGGACCGGGGCTTGATCCTGGGCGTGCTGTGCTGCCCCACCTCCACCCCAGGGCATGTTGAGACAAGGATGGAGACTGGGCTGGGTGTGGTAGCTTGCACCTCTAATCCCAGCTCTTTGGAGGTTGAAAACAGGAGGATCACTACAAGTCCTATCAGTTAGTGAGACCCTGTAGACCCTGTACTCAATATATAAAAAACTATACGTAATGGAACCATAGCAGGCTAGTCTCTGTTTCCCCAAATGCACCCCATTTTATGCCTTTCATAATGTTGGTGCTTCTGTCTTCATTTTTACTTGTTAAATTTCAGCCAACCTTTAAGACGTGGATCAAACATATCCTACAAAGTATTCTTTGGAATCCCATAAAGAAAGAATCTCTTCTCCATACTATTTTTTGTGCCTGGTAAATCCCTATTTTCTATTCCTTATATATTTATTTCCGTTTCATTAGAGTCGTTTTTACTCTTTAATTCCTATACAATGTCTTTGAAAGCATACTTAGTATCATGATGCTTGTACTCTGAAAGTGGAGCTCAAGGCTTACAATATTATCAATGTGTCTCCTCAAATTTCATATTTTGACACCCCTGTGATGGTGGAAAGAGGTGGAATCTGGGAAATGACAGGATCATGAAAGTAAAGCCCTCATGATTTGGATTAGTACCCTTATTTAAAAAATAAAGAGTTCGAAGAGTGGCTTTTCCCTTCTCTTCATGAGAACCCAAGAAGCTCTCACCTGTGAAAAAGAGTTTCCTTCACCTTGGACTTTGCTTTATAAGCCAGGCAGTATTCCTGTAGAGCAATCACATTCACTAACATAGGGCTTTTTACTAATTTTGCCATCATCTAGAAGTCCAAGGTCACTAAGACCATAGGCTTTGCTGACCAGAACTGTACAATCATCACTTAACATAGCACTGGTAGCTTTTAAATGAACACTGAATAAATGACTCATTGGATGGGTTTACTTTAAATTTTCGGTAACTACTGACTTGATTTATTTTGTTTTCTTTGTTAGTTTTAATTTGAAAGACATTTGAAATTCATTATTTGGTCAGAATCTACAGTAATGGATGAGATGAAGTTCAAGAAAACTGTATTTTTATGTAATGCCAAAGAGTTCTGTATTGATATAATGACATCTTTGTACAAAAACAATCCAGTAATGAAATCCAGTAATGAAATTCATCAGTCTTTGGCTACTTAGCATAAAACCCAATACTAAAGACAGCTATCTCTTTCATTATCAGAAATGAGAATATATAATTCATAGCTTTGCTTAAGAGCTGAGAGAAAATACCTTTACCACTATAAGCAATTGCCAATAAAATTTCTAAAATCTATGAAATTCTGGTACCTACATTAAAAATGAGTTAATATCCCTAAAATGTTTTAAGTTTTTATTGAAGGAGATATTACTGTCTTGTAGTTGTCTGATTTGTATAAACTTGATCATCACAGGAGAAGAAAATGCAAGTATTTCTCATATTGTTCTACTAGCATATTAATGACAATATCTATTGAATTCGCTCAAGTATTACTCCATACTTTATTTTACCAAAAAAGCTAAAGTTGTTAAGAGCAGATTCACTAAAATAGGGATCTGGGTTAGCTGTTTGGAAATACTTCGGGCTTTAGTTACCTCAATTGAATGTAAATCATAGGGCTGTATAAATGACCTGCAAAGGCCCTGACAGTTCTAACCTTTCACTATTTTAGACATATTTATAAATTGAATTTATACACTAATTAAAAGGAAGTGCCAAGGCTGCTTGGAAGGGATGACCACCTTCGAGCAGAAATTACAGTCACCTCCCAAGAAGGTACCCTTTAGATGTGCTTACATTCTTTTATGGTTCAACAAATTTGCAGGTTCACTGCTTTATAGACTTAAGCAGGGTTGATTTGTTCTTGTAAATAATGTTTTATTGAAGTACAAGCACACCCATTCATTCAAATGTTGTCTGTGGCTGTTTTTCAGTACAATAGCTAAGTTGACAAGTTCCAAAAGAGACAATTCTGCTTTCTGGATCAGAAAAGCCTAAAATATTCACTACCTAGTTCACTAAAGAAAAAATTGTCAGCTTTTGCTTTACCATAAAATGCTTATTTCAAGATGCTATTAAAAATACTAGTTTTTGTTTTTGTTTTCGTTTTTTTCAAAAATTCTTGAAAGTAGAGATGAAGAGCCATTTGGATTTTTCTATATAAACTTTGATGATTTTTATATATTTTAATAATTCAAGCTAAACCACAATACTGGTTTAAATTTAATCCTGTTTCTGTGACACCTAATATATTTTTTAATGTGTATAATATTGTAAAGGCACACGTGAAAATAAAACTTTCCTGTTTTCAGCAATCTGGTGAATCCTGCTTGATAATATTTTTATTGACCAGTAGAGGGCAGGCTTGATCCAATTGGTAGCATACTTAGTTCAGCCTGGAAAAAGATCGAATGCTCTGTGGAGGAAACTTGAGGAAAACGTTACTAGTGAGTGCATTCTCTATTGTTGTGTGGTTAGAGTGAAGAATTAGAATAACCAAAATTGTTAACTACCTCTTACTCTCTTCTCTCAGCCCTGGCTTGAAAGACCTTGACTATTGTCAACAAGAGACTGCAGATATTTGGCTACAGAAAACAGGATTTTTTTTTTTCTACCAAGATGATATAGCACATCTTGTGGTAGTGCTCTTTCTCCACCTTCCCCCCTTCACACTCTTGTCTCTTTGTGCCCTGATGTCATTACTATGGAAAGAGTCATTGTCCATTGTAAGGAAATATAAAAAAAGATCGTTAGAAGTTCAGATTTCTGTAGTGGGTCTCTTGCCTTTTTGATCCACACAGAGGCTGTCTGAGAAGTGAAACACTTCCAAGGAGAATGCGCTGCCTGACTAAAGAATGCTAGGCCCCTAAAAAGAGCCTGAAAGAAACCCACCTCCCAGCAGGCTAGACAAAGGGGGCAGGTTGGGGCCTCTTCTTTGAAAGACCTGATTAATGCGAGGTCTTGTTACCTGCTTTATCACTGTTTTGTTATGAGTGAAAGGTTTCAGCATTCTTAATTTGTCTTGGGGATGGGAAAAGCCAACGCAAACTTGCCTGACTAAGGTCTAAGGGTGAGGTGGATCCATTTGCCCTCAGTGAAAAATAACAGACACAAAAGATGTAGGTCATTGTACAAATTCATACTGCATGTTTTCTTCTAAAAAGTAGTTGAAAGGCAATCATTGTTTTGCTACTTATCTTGAACATAATAGTTTCCATTGTGCTAAAATAAAAGGACATGAACAGTAGAGACAAAAACTTTAAGAATGATTAGGGAAAGAACAGACATAGAAAGATAAAAACTTAGTCACACCTTTACCCTGTTATTGTAAATTCTACTATTGATTTAATAGTTCATTCTACAGTACATTCTGTTTAAAGTCTCTTGGAATAACTGTCTCATGATGTGTATAATTTAAAAATTATAATTATTATTATTATAATTCCAAAATACTTCATACCAACTATAAAACAAGAACATATGTAACATGCCCTAAGGATTTGGATTTTTTATAGATGAGAAACAAAAGATAAGCCTTTTATAATGTTTCACTTCAAATTCCCTGAAAACAAATTCTTAAGAGAATACTAAAAGATACCTGCCATTGTTGATGTCAGATGCCTAATATGTATAGTCCAGGGAAAGAGACAGGGTAGCAGAAGTGCCCTAGCACTGCCCGGTGAGAGCCAATATTTAACAGAACCTGGTATTTATAGTGCCATATATGCTAGTCATAAGAGCAAGTAAATGATATCATGGAATTGTTAATAAAGTATAAAACACTCTACCATAAGTAAGCAAATGAAACATACAAGAATGGAGAGCATCTGACCCGGTTACTTCCCAAACAGTGACCCGTTTTCCTTCTCACAGTGCAAGTACATCTTGGTTTGAATGGATTTATTTGGCCACACTTCTTATCCTCACTTTGATGTCAGACCAGTACACATTGTCCTAATATTTTTCTCTTCATAGGCTGACTTTAGCAAAAAAGAAAACAAATGTATATATATGCAATTTTTGCCTTATAGATTAATTATTGATGAACATATCAGCTTAGTGGTTGAATAAAAGTTTCTTCTTTCACTTAAAATATTTAGTGCCTCAAATAACTTAAAAAGTCATGGGATGAGGGGTCCGGGGAGATGGCTCAGTGGAATAAGTGCTTCCCTGGCAAGTGCAACGGCCTGAGTTCAATCAATCCCCAGTTCCACCAAAAAAAAAGGAAAAAGTCATGGGATGAAATGATGCCAGACTCAGCAGTGAGCTCATCTCATATTTCTCTGATTTTTGTACTTTCCAAGCCCAATTAGCTCCACCAATAAAAGTTGGCTTTGAACATCAGCTTGCTGAATGAGTGAGCCTGGATCACACAAAACCAAACTTTTAAACAATTCCACTGTTTTGCTTAATCACTCTTTAAAAAGATGATATAAATCCTCATGTCCCCAAAGCATACAGCAATTTGCTCTACTTTTCAAACCACTTCAGAGGCACTTAGCAACTTCTCTGGGTCCACCAGGGAAAGCATTAGTTCAAACAAAGTAAACAGTCTCAATTTGAATACTGTCTCCTGAGGAAAAGTGTTCTATAAGAGTCAAAGGAAATGTAAAATAAATACTTGGACAAAAACTTTTCCTGAGATGCTGACTTATCAGTTCAGTTCACCTAAGGAGAGCACTGGAATCCTCATGATAATGCTTGTGAGAGGTATGGATCTAACTTCTCTACATGAATTTGAGTGAGAATCATAACCTCTTATGGCTCCATTTCCTTTTCTGAAAAATAATAATAAAATCTCTCCGTATTTGATGAGACTCCTTGGAAATACGATGACCTTGCCTTCTCCCGTGTATATAGAAGCCAGCCACTGTTTAGAAACATTTGTCACAGTTCCAAACACCCAAGACATAAAAAGTTAGGAATCATTAAATAGTATGTGTTGATCTCAGCTTTCCCATAAATACTGACTTATTTATGAGTCAATAGAAGTGGGTCCAATAGCCAACTTTTTTTGCATTTCTCCAGCAGCCAAGACAGTGCTAAGGAAGGGCAAAGCTCCTCCCCAGGTTTGGTTCACTAACAAGCATTTTACAAGTAACAGGTACTAGCTGGGCCAAATAGCTCGGTGGATTAAAGTACCTGCAAGCGGGCACAGGGGCCAGGGGCTTGATCCCTGGGCCTGCCATGCCGGCCCCAACCCCAGGGCACACTGAGATGGCAATTGAGACTGGGCCTGGTGGCACACACCTGTAATCCCAGCTCTTGGGAGGCTGTAAATA
>NDGM011207498.1:1114-13683 GCA_002564305.1 Octomys mimax | reverse complement strand
TTGTTGGCTCTCCTCCTGACTGTTTTAGAAACATATGTTTAAAATAAAAGCCTTTAGAAATCTAAAAAAAAAAAATAAAGTTTGATAGTAGGTAGCTGTATCACTGGAGTCAGGCACTCTCTCTAAAGAGACTGTTTGGTTTTTTTGTTTGTTTGTTTTTTTGTATCTGTCCTGTCTCAAGGACTCTTGTTTTGTATGTGCCCCAAGATTTTGTGTTCTCTATTGATTGAGAATGAGATACTGGTTTCTGTTTGGTACTGTCCTCTGTCCTTCAGTGTAAGGCTTTGGCGAAGTTATTACACAAATACCTCCCAATATTAATACCCAAGAGAAAACATGTAGTGAAGACAGATATGGTTTCCTCTTTACAATAGTACAATTAGAAATACTAATAACAGCTAGTGAAATTTAGAAATTGACAAACTTTTCTAATTAATGGGTTTGTACTTTAGACTATAAGAGCAAACATAGATATATAACTTAGTAGATATTAAATTGGGAACTTTTATTTAAATTAGTTCCCCTCAGTTTTGTCTGGGCACCTTCCCTTTGTACACTTAAAATCTTCCAGGGAGACGAGCTCACCCCGGTTTCCTGCTGCCACCTCTGTGTCATGAGAATGCTCCTATAGTTCTGGGCCTCAGTTGGGGCTCTGCTGGGCCCAGCAGTACAGAATGGGCTGCTGGCTTCTGATCCCACGGCTCCTTCCCGGCAGGCCTGCCGAGATGGAATGGACCAGACGTGCCCAGTGGCTGCTGAACTCAGTGGATTCATTCTTGATGTACAGAAATGTTGTGCGTGTCTACGTGTGCTAATTAAATCTAAGACCCAAGCAAACACATTTTATAAATAAAGTTAAATTAGCATCTTTCTTTCATATTCATATTCCTTACTTTTTTCTCTTTCCTAACTGGCCTCTTTAGTAGTGCACTGAACAGGAGTAGTGAGATCTGACACCACTTTCTCTTACTGGTTCTAGAGGAAATGCTTTCAGGTTTTCAAACTTTCCTAGTTCAGTGTGATGTTGACTATTGGTTGTTTCATACATGACTTATTAATTTAAGGAAACATTCACCAATTGTTATTCTCTTCAGAGTTTTATTTTTCTTTTTGCATTTAGGACAGGGTCCACAGGGTCTCACTACATACATTGGACTCAGAGTGATTCTCCAGTTTTCAGCCTCCCAAGGGCTGAGATTACAGGTGAGCACCACCACATCCAGTCTCAATTACCATCTCAGCAGGGCCCAGGGGGCGTGGCCCGCATGGCACGCCAGGGATCTAACACCAGCCACGGTGCTCTGCCTAAGCAGGTGCTTTAGTCCACTGAGCCATCAAGCCGGCAACTTCTCTTCAGAGTTTTTAATCATGAAAGGATACTAGATTTTGTTAAAAGCCTTTTCTACATCTATGGAAAAGATCACATGGTCCCTTGGTTCCTTTTATCTTTGGCTCTATTCATGTAGTCTATTGCATTTATTCATTTATATGTGTTGAACTATACTTGAATCTCTGGTATGAAATTGACTTGGTCATGGTCACATTGTATGATCTTCTAAAACTTTGTTGAATTATTTCACCAATGATTTCATTGAATATTTTTGCATCCACGTTTATCAAATACATTGGCCTGTAGTTCTCGTATTTTTGTTGACTCTGTCTGGTTTTGGAATCATAGTAACATTGTCTTCATAGAAAGAATTTGGAAGCATTTCTTCTCTTTGTATTTTATGCAAAGGTTTGACAAGCATGCATTATTTCCTTTTTAAAGACAGTAAAGTTCAACAGCAAATCCATTGGGTCTTGATTTTTTTTTCCTTTTGTGGGAGAATTGTAATTACTGCATCAATCTAATTGCTTGTTATTGACATACTTAGATTTTTAAAAATTTTTCTTGGTTCAGCTTTGGTGAGGCATATATGGCTAGTAATTTATTTCTTCTAGATTATCCAATTATTGGAATGTAGTTTCCACAGTGGTTTTTAACAGTCCTCTGATTCCAGTGGTGTGTTCTTTAATTGCACTTGTTCCATATCTAATTTCATTACTTTGAGTTATCTATTTTCTGGCATGTTGGGATAAGAGTTATTAGTTTTATTTGTCTTTTCAAAGAACTAAATCTTTGACTGATTGATTAATTATGTGGTTATTTTGGTCTGTATTTTATTTACTTACACTCTGATCTTTATTATTTCTTTCCTTCTACTGGATTTGTGTGTGGGTAGGTCTCTTTTTCGAAGACTTTGAGATGCATTATCAGATCATTTATGTGGGATTTCTCTATGTTTCAGATGTAAGTACTCAGAACACTTCCTTTTCAGAGTATCTTTCATTATGTCCCACAAATTCTAATATGTTGTGTTTCCATTATCATTTGAGTCTACACATTGTTAAATTTACCCCTTGATATATTTAAGAACCCATTGATCATTCAAAAAAGCACTATGCACCTTTGATGTGTTTGTGTATTTTCTATGGCTTCTCTTGCTGTGGTTATCTAAACTTATTCCATGTGATGGTTGTAGAATACATGAGATTATTTCATTTTTTTATATTTATGAAGACTTGATTAATGGCCTAAAACATAGTCTATTTTGGAGAAAGCTTTGTGGTCCATAGAAAAAATATACATTCTATTGTTTTGGATAAACGCTCTGTAAATGTCTGTTAAGTCAATTTGATCAGTAGTGTAGATTAAGTATGATGTTTCTTTGTTGATATTTTAACCTGTTTGACCTATATTTTTCTAAAGAACAGAGTAATAAAATCACCCACAACCAATGCATTAGGGTTTTCCTGGTCCTTTATATCAACTAGTGTTTCTTTCATGAAATTGGATGTGCTGATATTTGGTATATATTTATAATTGTTATCTCTTCTTTGTGAATTATTTTGTTTTCCAATATGCAGTAGTCTTAGTGGTCTCTTCTACTTTGTTGGTTATAAGTGTAGCTATTCTTACTTGCTTTTGGGCTTTAACTGCTTAGAGTATCATTTTTCATCCTTTTAGTTTTAGTTTTATATGTGAGGCCTGTTTCCTTCAGACAACATATAGTAGAGTAGAGTCTTGCATTTTGATCCAATTTTATTGATTTTTAGTTGAAGATTTAATATTAAGTCTTATCATTGGCTGTTATTTACCTGATTTGGTCATCTTGTTTTCTAGTGTTTGATTCATTACTATTTTCATTCATTTATATAATTTCTTGATGAGTCACTTTTTCTCTTGATTTCATGATGTGATTATCTTCTTTCTCTGTGTTTAAGGTTCTCGAGTATTTTTCTGCAGTGCTGGTTTAGCAGTTATGAATTTCTTCTCTAGATTATAGTTTTCTTGAAAAGTCTTCATTCAGTCTTTAATTGTGAAGGGCAACTTTGCAGGATATAGTAATCTAGGTTGGTAATTATTTTGGGGGGATTGTTTGAAATAATAATTTCAAGTCCCATTGATCTTTAGAATTTTTCTTGAAAAAATTAACTGTTATTTTAGTGAGTTTGCCATCCCATCTGCTTTTAACATTTTTTCTTTGTTCTGATTTTTGGCAATTTAACTATGATATGTTATATAGAAGTTATTTTCAGATCATATCAATTTGAGGTTTATATGCCTCTAGTACTTGGATATCCAGTTCATTACCCACCTTTGGAAAATTTTCTGCTACAAGTTCAGTTAACAGGATTTTTATACCATTTGCCTGTACTTCCCCACCTTCCTTGAGGTTAAGTCATAAATGTGTTCTTTTAGAATTTTTAGAGTCAGGTTAATCTTTTCATTATATCCTATTATTTTTGTTATTGTTCTATTACATGTACCTCTTTTGTCTTCAGTGTCTAGAACATCTACCTTGTCTTCAAGCCCTGATATTCTTTCTTCTGATTTATCTAGCCCCCTGCTAGTTTAATTTCTTTTGTGGAATAATTGAGAATTTCATTTCCAGGAGTTCTGTGTTTTTCTGTTGCAGAACTTCTGTTTACTGAAGTATCATATTATGTCCTCTATTGCCTACTTTAATTTATTCAGTTGCTCATTTGAATATTTTTTGCTTTGTTGATTATTTTAGCCAGTAGCTTTTTCCATGTTTTTAAAAAATTTATCTATTTCAATATCTATTGAAGTGGTTTTTGAGGAGTTATACAGTTTTTGAGGCATCTTATTGCCATTTTCCTTACTATTCTATTACTTTCTTGAAGTTTTTGGATCAGTTGAGAAGAATATCTCTATCACTGTTGTCTGAAAGCCTTTCGGGAAAGTGGATTTCTCTTTGTGATGTGTTGTTGGCTGTTGTGAGTCTCAATGTAAAAGCATTCAATATCCTAAGTTCTTTTAACACCATTAAAGCTAATATCTAAAGAAACAGATATAGATCAATATATAATTTGAAATTTGTTTAAAAATTTTCAACTATTTCACTACCAAAGGAAAAGAAATGAATATTAATATTGTATTATAGGCTACAAAAAAGAAAAACACATTAAAAAGAACTTTAATTATAATTTATTTACAACAAAAGTACATAGAAGGGAGGAGATATTGGAGGAAAGATTTGAATGGGTAATGAGAGAAACAAAAGAAAAAAGGTAAAGAAATATAAATGCAATGTGAGAAAAGATATAAAGAAATTGAACAAGTGGTAGATGAGCAGAGAAAAAGAAAATCCTATGAAACTATCCTTGGTCTGCAAAAGCATGACAAAATAAAATAAGTTCATATAAAAGTAAAGGAAATTACCAACACTCTAACACATTTATATACATACATATATTCCCCATGTCCCCCATATCCTCAACAAAAGAAAAAAAAAACCCTTGTAGGCCAGCATTATTCTTTGTGCCAAGATACTTACTAGAGATAGTTATTTCCCCTGGATCGCTATAGTAGGACTCTGCCTGATAAAGGGGAAATGTGAAAAATGTTTAATTTTGTTGGTCAAGAATTCTCCTGCTCTACCTACCTCTAAGAAGAATAAGCCATTTAGGACAATTAGAAAGCTAAGCTTTGCCCCTCCATAGTTGTAAATGACTCTTCAGGCAAATCTATCAATGGCAAGAGCAGACAATACCCACTAATTTAATCTCCTCTAGCAATGAGGACACCAGAAAAATTTGGGCATTATGCCAAATCTTTCACTCACATAGCCCAAGAAGATGTCCTCAACTATGACCCAAAACTCTGTAAATTACCAGAGTGTGCTCTTAGAGGTGTGGCTCAGTGGTGTTCGGAGTTATCACATTCACTCTGAATGCCTCCCAGCAGGCACCCCTGCAGAGTGATGGGGTTTGGACCTGGCTTTCTGGGTCCAGTGAGATAAGCTGGGCTCAGTGTTTGCCACAGAAATACTCCCAGCTTAGGCTCACTGCAAAACCTCACTGAGCTGAGTTCTTTTGCTGTCCCAATGTTTAAACTGCCTTTTTTTTTTCTTTTATGGCAGATCCCTATGTCTGTCTGTAGTACTCACTACACGCTGTTTCATGTCATCCCTTGGCATGCTGAGACATTTTTCATCCTAGAATTTCGTGTTCCATAGTGACTTGGTGATTTTAGTTTGTCTGGGCCATAGTCAGTATTCTCCCTGGCCCGGGGTAGCTGAGATGTAAGGGCATGTGCTGTTGTCTCCCTGAAACCTAAGTTTCTGTTGTGTTCTGAAGATACATAAAAAATAAAGGGTTTTCTGTCCTCCTATACTACCTGCCAAAGCAGAGGAAGGTAGATTAAAATAATTTCCTGCATCAAATCTGTCTAAATCCATCTCCTTCTTGTTCTACTGAGGAAGAGAGAGAGGAAGTTGCTAAGAGAGGTCCCTGTCCCAACCCCACCTAAATCTGCAGGGAAAACCAGGAAATTATCACTCCCATCCCTGCTCTCCTGGCTGAGCTCAACTCTTCTTTCTGTTCAGACTATATCTCTGTCCAGCAACAAGGTCGGCATTTGCAAAGGTGTGAGGAGGTTCTACTTTTACTGCTACATGGGATAGCAAGTGCCTCTTCCCCTTTGAACTGCTGGTGTGAATCACTCCTGATATTTCACCTGTCATTCTAAATACAACGTATGTAGATTTCATCTATTTGTCAGCTTACTCAAATTGCAGTCCAAAGAAATGTCCTATGGCTTCCCTATCTCCTCATGGTGCTCATATCTGTTGCTTTGCATAAATATCCCCTAGTGCTGACTCTCTCTATTCTGCCCATATTCCCTGATGTTTTCTTTATGTCCTCTTATTCTTGAACTTAAACCAAAACAAAAGTGTGCATTTTAATCTAAACTCAGCCTGGTTGTGTGATTTGGGGAAAATCAGTTTATTTATCTTTGTTTTGATTTCTTTTTTTCACAAAAGTAAATATATAACTTTCCAGAAATTAAGTATATAATCCTAAAATGCCTTCCAGATTTTTTATATTAACTCATATCTATATGTAGTATAGATAGTCTACAACCAGATAACTAAAACAAAACAAAACAAAACAAAAAACCACTTTGCCTTTGCTATTTCACTGCCTGGAACTTTTTTCCCTGTTATCAGTATGCTATTGAGCTTCTAGTCATTCAGGTCCCTAGCAGAATGTCTGTTATTATCTAAATAGCAACTTCTACCCAAAATTGTTATTCTTTTTGCCTTGTCTTGCTTAATTTTTTGACTCTAATTTTTACTATTTGAGGTGTATGTGTGTACACCAGTAACTTGATCTACAAATTTAATTTGTTTAAGATTTCTGGGGAAGGTGTCTGCATTTGTGCTTGTAGGGGGAAGATGGTCATACTCATCTTTTGTTGCCAGATACAGAGTTTGGAATGGAAGCAAAACTTCGCCAAGTGCCTTTTTTTGTGAACTCCATTTTTGCAAGTAGAAGCACTTGTGAACCATTGAATTACTACATTTATATAGTATAAAATATAATAAAGCATAATATAATATAATTAATATAGTATAAATTTTTCTCCAAGTAATTATGTGTATCTCATCAACAAACAGCCCCCTCTCTTTTTTTCTGCATCAACAAACAATTCTAGCAAACTGCAGAACCGCAACAATAAACTTCCCTCGTGGCTATGTTACCTGTCAGCTTTGGGTAAGCTCCAGCTGTTCTTTGTTCTTCCAAACATAGCCAGGCTCAGTCAGGCTTGCTTCCATTTCAGTACCTGAGTTGAAAAAATATCCTTTACTAGTAAACCATGCTTGTGGCAAAGGTCAAGAATATCAGGTGTAGGAGAAGACAGGCAGAGCCAAGCCAGAAAATCTTATTGAAAAATGTTTCTCAGTGGTGAGAGTTGTATCTACTCAAATTCTCTTAACTTGAGCGTGTCAGCTAACCAGCTTCAAAGTCACACAGTCACATAGAGCATATACTCTTCTCACAAAATCAGAAAATCAAATCATAATAAACCAGCCTCAATTAGATTCAATATCATAGGTAGAATAACCTAAACCCATCAAAATTCTTCTCCTGACTTGATTCTTCTTCAGGATTGTTCCTATGACCTAGATGGGCAGATATTCAGGGGGTGCTGTTGGTGTGGCATAGAGAAAGGATGTCACCTAAGCTATCTTTTGAAGTTCTGGTTGGCCCAGGATCATAGAAAAATTAAAGATGTTTCAGCATTTGTTATTTTACAGTATCATGGTCTCATAAAACCCTAAGAGAACTGAATAAGAGAGTCATCATGAGCCACTCTGATGACATTTCCTAAGGACAAGTTTGCACAGCATTTGACAGTGACATATTTTACATAAATCACAAACAGAAGTATTTAACAGGCTCATGAGTTGTACCTCTAGGTCAGAATCTACCTCAAACTTTACAATCATTTACCTAATTGAGTGCTGTATATTTTCATTCTGATAGTGCAGAGGCCTTGACACATACATATCAAATATAAACTCTACAATTCTTTCCATTTCTTACTTTCTTCTCTGGTGGTCGTGGCTCTAGCAACCACCAGTTCCTCACCTTAGTATCAAGGTAAAGAGTTTATTTTGCTTTTTCTTTTTAAACTTTTCTTCAGAACCTTCTTGTCTATCCCTTTGCATGCTTCCCTTATCATTCTTAGCCCCAATCACTACTTGGAAGCTGATCTCACTACTTTCAATCATGTCCCCTTCAAATGTCACCCACACTGATGAACACTAGATTTATTTAAAGCACATATCATGTGTTCATACCATTAGCTTGCTGATGAAGGTATTCAGGAACTCTACATCCATGCCTAATCAGATTAAGCCCAAGACCTTTAGTGGCTCCTAAAATCTTCCTGGTATCATTTGACTCTCATTCTTGCTCCTTCTGCTCCCTGCCTCATAACTATGCTTGTAGAAACCTTAAAATACTTGTATTTTGGCTCAAATACGATGCTGTTTTTAAAAATTTATACTATTTTTTAACTTGTCATCTTTTTTCTTCTTATAAATGACAGTTTCACTTTCATCTTTTCATTTATTTCTTTTTGATAGGGCATCACCATTTTAAAGATCTCTGGTGTTATTAGTATTCCATAAGTACAATAGTATATCTGAGACAATCAACTTATGAAGAAGAAAGGTTTATTTTGGCCGAGAACTCTGGTGGTTCTGGTCCATGATCAGTGAGGCAGCACTTCCCACCATGTAGGAGAGCCTGATGCACCAAAATTGCTCACCAATGGGCAGAAGAAAACAGAAGAGGGGGGACAAGTTAGCACAATCCTACCTGAAGGCACACTCCCAACCATTTATGGACCTCTCTTTAGGCCTAACTTCTCAAATTTTCCACCATCTCCCCTCTAGCACAAGCCTGGAGACATTTGGAAGACGTTTAGCATCCCTGGGATCCTAAATCTTAGAGGTTTTAGGGAAACATTTAAGTTATAAACTGTAGCATTGGTTCATGCATCAAAGGTCTGATGTATCTTGATGTCTCCATATCCCCAGTCTACTCAGATCAAATTTATTATCTCTGAAATAATAACTTGTGTGTCTGGTCACCACTCAATGTTATCTGATGTGTGCTAGTCTCCACCACTGAACTGTGGGGAGGGGACCTAAAAGGTAGGGATTAAGTCTTTGATATTTTTGTGTTTGAGCAATGGACACAAGGCTGAACAAAAAGTAGGTTCTCCATGATTGTCTGCCAAATTGAATATTCAAGCACATCAGTCACTTTCAGAAAATGTTTCTGTATGTCTTATGAGAAACCATTTATTGACAATATGATCTATGAAAAATAATATTCAACTGGAAGAAAGATGATATCTGAACATATTTGGAAAGAGGACTAGCAAATTACCTTACATTGAATAAGCTCCACATACATTGAATAAGCTCCACATACATGTGATGAATCTCTGTATAAGAAACTAGATAATGTTTCACCTATGTGTAGACGGGGCTAAGCACAGGTAAGAGACTTAGTTAAAAAAATGTGTTTTTGGAGTTTGACTTGGAATTGCTGTTTGCCTCAGTCAATAGGGGTGAGGATGTGTGAAGAAAGAAATGTATTGTATTAGTTGCTTCCCTTTCCTCCATCCTCTTTTACCCTACCTACTCTCCAAATATAACTGTTTGGGAAAGTGAGAGGTTTACATTTTTTCACAAATCTCAAGCATTAAATGCATTTGCCTCTACTCTCGTAATCATGAGTCTTTGGCTAATTCTCTGACTCAAAAGCAATAAGACCTCTTTTATGTAAATGTTATTCAAGCTGTAAAATATTGTACTGTCCTTTTCAGTGTTAACTTCTTTTTTGTTGGTGCAGTTTATTTTCTCCTTTAATGAAACATTTATTAAACCTTTGCTGTATCTCCAACTCTGTGGGGGATAGAAAAGAGCTGGAAGGACAGATTTTTGTCCTAAGTTCTCAGACACAGGATATGGGAAAATATAAACACATATGCTTATTAAATGTGCATTAAACATAATGAAGTATGAGGAGGCCGTTCCTTAACCCCTGTTGTCAATATCGCTGTGTTTGTTCTTCACTCTGTTAAACTGCTAGACAGGAAGTGCTGAGTTAAAAAAAAAGAAGAATGTGAAACTCATTGTTTTCATTCTTACATAGTAAACTGTGAACTAAATAAACTTTTCTTTCCTTAATTTTTGGTGTCAGGAGTTTTGTCTCAGCAATGAACAAAGTAACTAAGACAAGCATCATACAGATGCAGAGTAAATTTTGTACTGCTTCTCCAAAACCTGCATTCCTTAAAACCTAAATCTATAGGTAAGTTATGGAACAATCTGCCCTTCAGTGTGTTCATAGAAAACGAAGACCACAACAGCACTATGAAAATTTAAATAATATATATGGATTCATATATTTATATTTTGTATATATTTATATATGCATTAATAGATGTGAGCACCAGGTGGAAGGGTACACGTCGGTCAGTAATCGTCTTGATTCAGTCTTGTGACATCTTCCGTAAAAATCACCCACTGAGTGTGGCTCTTTCCTAAACTTGCTTTTACTCTTCATTCAATTACTAGCAATTGAACACCTGCTTCATGTGCATTAATGGTAGGTATTCATCTCAGCCTGCTATAACCCTCTTTTAATGCTTAAAGTACTTATAAATCTCACACTGAGTGCAGATAAAGTTTTATGTCTCTTCTTACACAAAATTGAACTCTAAGTTCTTCCAACAAACACTGAAAATAGTGATACAAACTCCATAACTTGGTATCAAAACTAGGGGATTGTATTTGCTTAGCTTTTTAGTTTTTAGTCATTATTTGCTTTTATTTTTTTTAAAGAGAACAAAAATAGTAAAAAAAAATAGAAACGATGCAAAATTTTATTGAACAAATGCTTAGCTTTTGATGGATATGGATTATTGCTTAAGAAATTTTAAGAAAATCAAACAAGATCATTGAGTCTAATTTCAAAGCACAACATAAAGTTAAAATGCTTTGATAATGTAATTCTCTGTTTTTTTTTTTCCTCTGCTAACCTAATAGATTCATTGTGAAGAACATTCTTCGGGACTTGACTAAAATCTTAGCTCCATTGGTGTGACTCAGTCTTCCCTATGAAGCAGAAGGCAGATAATTACAGTGCTCAGTGGGGTGGTAGTGAGAATGAAAAGAGTTAATATATGTAAAATTCACTTAGAAAAATTTCTGGCACATAATGAAAACACTGTATGTGTTAGCTATGGTTATTTTGGTTATTATTAATATTTGGGTTTCTTTTCTATGTTGCTTATGTTAAAGCACAGAATTCATGATGAGGCTGGGTTGGGGGCAGTTAAAATGCTTTCAGAATGTAATGCTTTCAGTTTTTTCCCACTGCTATTCATTTTTCTTCCTACTGTTTTTTTGTGTGCATCTTTATCTCTTCACAGATGTTCTCAGTTTCCTCGATAGATAGCCAACATCCCTAGAATCTGTTTTGATGAAAGGATAATTGGCTAGGCTTCTTAGAATTGTGTCACTTATGATTAGGGAAGCAGTTCCTATGTAAGTATAAGCTTTGCATGTTCCCCTTTCTTTGCTTCAGACTTCATTGTGTTTGGCATGCATGCTTGGGACTTTGTGATTGTTTATCTCCTTGTAAAAAAAAGGAGCTATTCGATTCTTAAGTTTGGCCAAAGGCCCATGGCAAATGGCAGCAAATTCTAAATGCTTAATGAGGCACACAGTCCTTCACAGCACTTACTAAAGAGGTGGTTGTCAAAATGCAGTATTTTTCAACCCTTAGCTAACTAATCCTGTAGCAAATGGAAAAGGACAAATTATAAAAAGCCTGTAAGGATGAAAGAGGACTTGCGAAGAGAATGGTTAGTGTGTTGTGATTCTAAATTTCATCCCTGTTCATCTTCATATGTATGAGGAGGAAGGAGTTGTCTTCCCTAAACCTAGGGAAAGGGGGTTTAACAGGCCCACTCAGATCCCCTGAACTCTGCAATTCAGGGAACATGTGGCTAACACAGACCTTAAGAAATCCAAAGGGAATGGGAATTTGGCAGGCAGCTCTGTGAGCAGAAGTGAATTGGGATGTTGCATTGATACAATGTAAATTACCGGAGCTTACTGGAGCTAGGAAGAACAGAATTTCTCCATTGGTCAGACATGCATTATGAATGAGAGATGCCTGCACTGGCTGCTCTTGGATCTAGTTCAAGACAGCTGTCTTTAAGGGTTGTTTTATCAGGCAAGAGTTGAAAAGGTACCACAGTATGCACAGTGCAAAGAAGGGCATTAGCAACCAGCCTAGAGACACATTTGTTTAATCAAGGTGGCATCAGACAGAGATCTTCAGAAACACTTTGGCCCAAAATGAAAACCTGAAAATCCAATCTGAGACTGTAAATTGGTGTTAGATATTCATTAGACCAAAGAACACTTGTACCAGACTGTATTAGTCTAGTAATATCATCTTTCCTAAATATTTATTCTTTCTCCTTTGCTCCAAGCTTCAGGGGAAGATGCCATGGAGGAGAAAAGAGAAGAGGAGAAACTGAGGCAGAGTTGGAAAGAATCATTGTCTACACTTTATCATCATAGGCTCCTTCCAAGAGCTGGCTTTCTTTCTCCTCTCTATCCTCTTTCTTCTCTCTCTCTCTCTCTCTCTCTCTCTCTCTCTCTCTCTCTCTCTCTCTCTCT
>NDGM011207492.1:33512-44040 GCA_002564305.1 Octomys mimax | reverse complement strand
ACCAATTTGATTTGAAACTGTCTCATTGCTATTTGTTTATCAATAAAATTATGGGAAAAATCAGTAAAAAATAAAAAAGAACAGAGAACTGCTATTAAAGATTATGAAAAGCTAGATTTCTTTTTTGCTATTTTTTATTTCTATAGAGAGAGATGGGCTTATTAATATGTACACTGGCCTTAGTCCAGATTTTGCAGGGTACAGAAGATTTGTTAAAAATAGTGAAGTATCACAATGAATCGATCCAGCAGCTGCTATATGATTCAAAAAAGAATGTAAAATTGATATATATGATATGTATGTGATATATATGCATAAATATATATGTCTAGCTTCCATAAATTCAACACAAAAATATAATACTAGAAACTGTAAGAGAAAAGAAACAAGCCAACTATAATGAAAAGTACATCAAAATCATGGCAGACTTCTCAACATAAACCCTCAAGTCAAGGAGAGCTCAGAGTAAGGCATTTCATGCACTGAAAGAATGCAACCTCCAATCCACATTGATGTACACTTCAAAACAATTTTTCAAAATTGATGGAGAAATAAGTTACTTCCATAACAAAGAACAGCTGATGAAATTCATGAACACCAAACCAGAATAACATAAGAGTGTTACAAAATGTTTTGAAGGACATTGTAGAGAAGAAAAGGATTAAAACCTCATTAACCCAACAGAATGAATCAGGCAAAGAAAACAATTAAACAGAGGGGTGTAAAATGGATCCAACAATAGGAAAATAACATGAAAAAAATAAATTAGTTAGTAATAACTAAAACTGTCAACATAAATGATCTCAATTTATCAATCAAAAACTTGCAGAATTGATCAAATAGCAAGATCCAACAATATGCTGTATACAACAAACAAATTTAACTAAAGAAAGAATTCATCCCTATGAGGAAAATTTATAATAATGAGTACCTATATCAGGAAAACAGGTTGAACTCAAATGAATAACTTAATGTTGAACCTCAATCTACTAGAACACTAAGGGCAAGTCATGTCCAAGTCTTTTACAAGGGAGGAAATTATAAAGATCAGAGTAAAAATTAATGCTATGGAGACTCAGAAAACAACTCAAGGGATCAGTGAATTGAAGAGTTGGTTCTTTGAAGGATTAAATAAATTTGACAAACACTTAGCAAATCACTAAAAGTGAAAAGACTCAAATCCATGCAACTGGGAATGAAAAGAATGAAATTACAACAGATTCTGCAGAAATCCAGAAAGATCATCTATGCATTCTTTAGAATCTGTATTCTAATAATATGTAAAATGACAAATAAATGGACAAAAACAACAGACAGATTCTTAGAAAGAGAAGGAACCTCCTCACTTCTCCTAACAAAAACTACCAAAGCTAAGTAAAAAATATATAAAGACACTAAATAAAGCAGTATTGGTAAATGAAATTGAAGATGTAATTAAAAATCTACCACAAAGAAAAGCCCATGTCCCAATGGATTTTATAAGTATTTAGAGAAAACTTAATACTGCTACTTCTTAAACTCTTTAATGAAAATGAAAGTGAAGCAATACTTCCAAATTCATTCCTGAAAACAAGCATTACCCTGATACTAAAACCAGGGAAGCACCTTACTAAGAAAGAGTGCTATGGGCCAACTTGCCTAATGAGTAAGTTTACAAACAACAACAATATACTGGTAAACAGAATGCAGCAAATCATCAAGGAGATTGTTCATCCTGACCAAGTAAGATTTATCCCAAGGATGCAAGGATGGCTCAACATGCACAAATAAATAAATGTAATACACCATATTAATAGAGCCAAGGACAAAAACCATACTATCACCTGTGTAAATGTAGAAAAGCACTTGACAACCTGCAACACACATTAATAATAAAAACCCTACATAAATTGGTATATATAGTCCCTCTTTCAATCTGAAAAAAGCCATCTATGACAAACCAGCAGCCACCAGTATGCTAAATGACGAAAAACTGAAAGCTTTCACTGTAAAATCAGGAACAAGATGTAGGTGTCCTCTGTCACCTCATCTTATTCAGTATAGTTCCCAGATTAATTAGAAAGGAGAAAGAAATAAAAGAAATTAAGTTATCACTATTTGTGGATAACATTACACTTCATAGAAGACCTCAAAAACTTTCTAGATTTAACAACCAAATTCAGTAGTGTGACTGAACAAAGTCAGCACTCAAAAGTCAATAGCCTTTTTGTCATAAATAACAAACTCACTGAGAGGGAAATCAGGAGAACAATACATTTCATCACAGCATCCAAAAAATGAAACACCTAGGAATTAATCTAACAAAGGAAATGAAAGACCTCTACATAGAGAAGTAAAGTACTCTGAAGAAGGAGATTGAATAGAAAGATATCCCTTGCTGTTAGGTAAGAAGAACCAATATAGTGAAAATGGCTATACTTCCAAAATTGTTACATAGATTTAATGTAATCCCAATCAAAATTCCAACAGCATATCTCACAGAATTAGAGAAAATAGTCCTAGCATTAGTTTGGAATCAGAAGAGACTTAGAGTAGAAAAGGAAATTCTGGGCAACAAATGCAAGAAAGGGGACAACACAATTCCTGATTTGAAATTATATTATAAAGGTACTTTGATAAAACAGCATGGAACTGAAGGGAGTGGCAGGGGGAAGAAGCCAAAACCAAATAACAAAAACAGATCTGAGACTGGAACAAATTAGAAGATTCAGAAATGGCTCCAGACACACTTAGCCACCTTATCTTTAATAAAGGGGCCAAACACACTCACTATAAAAAAGAGAGCCTCTGTAATAATGGTGCTAGTAAAACTGGGTTTCCACGTGTGTGCCAAAGATTAAAACCAGACTCATGTCTTTTTCCATGGACTAAATTAAAATTGAAGTGGATCAATGATCTAAGTATTAAAATGAAAACATTAAATCTACTGGAAGATAGACTAGGTAAAGTCTTGAAGACATTGGTGTAGACAAAACATCCCTCATACAGTACCTATCACAAGAATCAACAGCTGGGATCTCATCTTATTACAAAGCTTTTACACAGCAAGAGAAACCACCATCAGAGTGAAGAGACAACCTGTTGCATGGGAAAAAATTCTTTGCCAGTTGCTCCTCAGACCAAAGACTACAATCCAGGAAATATAAAGAAGTAAAAAATATCAGACCCCCCCAAATTTAAAAAAACTAATCAAAAAATAGGCATCCGAAACAAACACTTCTTGGATGAAGAAACAGAAATGGCAAACATACATATGAAAAAATATTCGACATTATCTGTCATTTGAGAAATGAAAATTAAAAGGACACTGAGATTCCATCTCATCACAGAAAGGTGATCATCAAGAAATCAAGAAATCAACCAATTAACAAATGCTTTGAGGAAAAGGAATCTTTACAGTTAGTGAGAGTGTAGACTGATGTGACAACTGTAGAAATCAGTGTGAAGATTCCTCAGGAAACTATTATTGGGGGCTTCATTTGACCTGGTCATTCCTAGTCTTGGAATTTCCCCAAAATAATTAAAAGTATCATACCCCCATGATAACCACGTTTGTAACAGCTGAATCTTGAAAATGGCCCAAAATGCCCCATCAATTGATGAATAGACAAAGAAGATATGGTTTTATTTTATTCAGTGGAGTATTACTATGCCACAAGGATAATCTTGAGACATTTTTAGCTAAATGGATGCACTTCGAGGCCACAAATTTAAGTGGAATAAATTTGGCACATTTTCACAAATATTGCATTTTTTATCTGGTATGAAAAAGTGAAAGTGTAAATAATGTCCAAAACATGTGATATATGTTGAGAAATAGGAAATGTTCAAATGGGAAGGAGAAGTAGGGGAAGATAGTGGGAAAGATAGGAAGGGGGAAGAACAAAATATAATGACAAAATTAAAAAGAGAAAACAAATCCAAGGAGCATTACTTCAGAAGCATTCTGACCCACAGGACAAATAACATGTCACAGAAATACAGCAACTTCTGGGAGGAAGGTCTCAATACTGATGGGAGGGAGAAGAGCTTCTGCAGGAGGGGCATGGCAGAGCAAGTGGCTAGAGAGGTTCTGCAGGGCTGGGCAGTACTCCCTGGTGAAGAGGAGACGTGGGAAAACTTCTCTGAGAGCCACACGTCTTGGAAAGGAAGTTCTGACCAGAAATGGTCTTTTCTTTTCTTCTCCTGGGGCAAGAGAAAAAAGTAAGTATGAAGCCAGGGATGACTTTGGCAAGAAGCTGGGTGCTTCCTTTCAGAGTTAAAAGAAAGAAGAAGCTTTGTGTGGTGACACACACCTCTAAACCCAGCACTCTGGGTGTCTGAGGAAGTATTGTAAATTTGAATTCTCTAGGCAACATAGAATTTAGAGAAATTTTATCTCAAAACCAATGGAGAGTTTATCTCCTAGGTAATAGGAATGATTTTTTTTTTTTTTTTTAGAGTGGATAGGTTCTTTCCATGGAAATCAAATAATATTTTAAGGCTTTTGCTGGGAGAAGGACAAACTCAGCAAACTCACAACACATTTGATGCCCATGTTAGGGAGTATTTTTATTTCAAGAGATACAGATTGTATACAGGGGGAGATCTAGGGACTGTGGTCATACCTTCACCCTTTCCTAGCTGTGTATGTAGTGAAGCACGTAAATACAGTGCACTACTCTTTGGGTATGGATCCTTCTCAATCAAGTGGTCATCATCCATACAATGGACCCCCAGCACATCTGGTCTCCTACATCCTAAACCTCTTGGTCAGAAAGTCACCAGTCTCCTCATCTGTCCCAGAGATGAGCACATTCCTGCTTTTCTATTTCTGTAGTGAAGGCCCTTGCCTAAAACATGGGCCTCATTTTCTCTTGCCTAATCTTCTAGAATGATTTTCTAGTAACTGTCTCTAATGATAGCTTTGAAAATCTGGAAAGTCTGAGTCACATTTTTCTCACTCTGAAGCATGGAAGTCATTGGTCAGACATGAAGTTCTTGGGTTAAGAAGACCAGGAATCAACATGATTCTCTGCTGTCCCTCAGAATGTCCTGTGTCCATCCACAGAACTGCTTTCTACTTTCAGGTGAGGCTGTATGCATGGTCAACCTGGGAAAATTCTGGGTATTCATTATATATTTATTTATTTTTGTGCTCTTCAGAATGGAACCCATTGCCTTCTCATTTAGCTACATTCTCAGTGGATATTTATTTATTTATTTATTTATTTTACTTTGAGTCAGGCCTCACCAAGTTGTTCAGCCTAGGCATAAATTTATGGTACTCCTGACTCTGCCTTTTAGAGTGCTGGTTAAAATTCTTCTTTTAGAACCAACAAGGTAGCTCAGTAATCCAAACACTTCCTTAGGCAAGTGCAGAGACCAGGATTTGATCCCTGGCATCACATGTCATGCCAGCCCCACCCCTGGGCATACTGAGCCAGCTACCAAGACTGGGTGTGGTGGAGCACTCCTACAATTCCAGCACTGGGGAGGCTGAAAACAGGAGGATCTCTATGACTCTGAGCTGTGTAGTAAGACCCTGTGCCAAATACATTAAAAATAAATAAAAATTAAAATTGTGCTTTTGGTTGTAATAGAACTATGCCATGTTTCTCTTTTCTGTGTTTTCAGGGCAGATATCTCAAATAAAACACACATTTCTTAGACATAAACAGCAAAAATGCTTTGCCCAGGGTGTGAAAATAAAGATTACATTAGTAAACATTTCATGGATTACTGTGCCAAGCTCAAAAATTGTGTTATGGAGTACAACAAAAAAAATTCAAACCAAGTTAGGAGACATTTTTCTGGCTTTGACTTCTGTGACACTAAGGAAACCCTGTAAAGATGGCTTCCTTCTCTGTGCATTAAAGATGGCTGCTAAGAGAACTGAGAAAGGCGTCATGCACCAGTGCCACCCTGACTCAGGTTAGAACTGGGGTGAAAGGAGAACTCAGCAGTGCTGACCTGGCCAATCTTTAAAATCCTAATGCACAGCTCACCATAGAGTTGTGGCATTTATTTAGATTTTTAAAAACTGTACTATTATTTGTCATGATGACTTTATGGAACCTCTTTTACATTTCAAGCTTGAAGTAAGCTTTTTATTACCTTTGCGCTTCCTGTCCTAAAACACAAGATTTACCATCCATCCTTAGTCAGGAGTGTTAAATGTAAACATTTGTGCCCATCCATGGCTTTTTCATCTCAATTCATAATCTAGGTCAGGCTAAAAGCCTTAGAAAAATTTTATCCTAGTGCTTGGTGAGCTTAACTCATAAGAAACAAGATTAATTTGATTGAACTCAAAATTATCACTTGTTTCACCTATAACAAAATAACAAAAGCCTCAGGAAACATGAACTAGGTTTCAGTGTGAACTCCCTCTGCTTTTTTCAATAAAGGTTGAGAATGATTGTCAAGTTACTTCCAAGTTTTCTTACCCCTGGCTTACTCAGTCTATATTAAGTTGATAAGTCCCTATAAATTGCTTATTTAAAGAGTTATCAAAAGCCGATAGGGAATAACATAACATTAGTAGGTGTTTCACATACCCTATGCATTCCAAAACATTTATTTTGATTTAACTTTATTTTATCAGGGTATGTGAAACCAAAGAGTATAATTGGTGGGCTCACAAGCATTTGAGGATTTCCCTTTGGTGTTACCCATAAATTTTTAATGTCTTAATACTATACTCAGAAAAATATCGTAGTCATTAAATATTAGAGGTAAAAGGCCTTGACTTCCAACTCAAGGGTTGTTGAGTTATAAGCCTTTCAGAAAGAGTAGTAAGACATGTGTACATTGGACATGGTGGCCACACCTGTCATCCCAGCACTCTGAGAGGCTGATGAAGGAGGTTTCAAGTTCAAGCCCAGGTTAGGCAACTTGAGGACCTATTTTCAATAAATAAATAAATAAATAAATAAATAAATAAATAAAGGATGGGGGGCTTACTGTCAAGACCTGAGTTCAATCATTAAAAAAATAGTTAATACATTATAAATGAAAAAATTATAAAATGCAAACACACATGACTTTTCCAGAATTCTTAGCATGTTCTATGGCTACAGCTTCTGTCCCTGACCGTGGACTCACCCCTGCCATTTGATATCCTGTTGTGGATGGGTGGTGTCCCACTCATCAGTTGCATTATAGTGGAAAAGTTGGAAACCCTAAGCTTGATCTAGCCTTATGTGATTGAGTAGAGAGCAGAAGCCCAGGGTGTAGCATCCAAATTTGAAATCATGCAGGTGTCGGAGTTGGCACCAGGACTGAGGAGTACTGTGTTTGCAGCCAGCTCCTGCAGGTTTCCTTATCTACTAGTGGCTTCAGACTATGCACATGAGAGAGAAATTTGCCAAGAACGTGTGCTGAAAAATCCAACTGTCAACCTGTCAAATTAGCCACTACTATTTCTTAGCTATTTTGTCTCTGCTCTTTGGCATTTTAAAGCCTTTTTTATTAGTAACATGGAAATATCCAATGATTTAACCCTAGTCTGCTGCAATGATTAAGTGATGGAAAGGGACAGCCATTAGATGCTGTGGTCTTTTTTATCAGCTGTCACACAGACCAATGGCTGGGATTAGTGCTTTGGTCTCCAGGGTCTTCACTGCTCATTCAGCAAAAGCAGAAGCATCTTCTGCTTTGTGTATTTCATTTACAGACTGTTTTACTTAGTAAAGTTATCTCTTCATTAAAAAAGACACGTTGATGCAAGTACTTGGAAATCACTTCTACATCTTGAGTGATTGTAGCACTCCTGGCATTGTTGGAGAGGAGAAGCCACACATGCTCTTGTTCTATGCTCTGCTTTCTCCTAGGACTTCTTGAAATTGGTCAGGAACTTTCCATTCAGATGGCATGGGGACTCAGGGCTACACAGAAACCACAAGAGGCTGGCTCTCACATTTTCATATGGCTTGCTGCCTATATTTTTTTTTCCTGCTGTAGGACTTCAGCATTGAGAGATTACTGTTGTGTTTGTCATCAAAAAGTACTCTGGAGCTGTTTTTTTGTACCAAGAATGAGACAAATTATAAAGGGTCATAATGTTAAGTGAAATAAATTACATACATGGGTATAAACGTGGCATAATTTTTCTTGTGTGATGAGCCTAAATAAAGTGTAAATTAAATAGAAAAATATATGATAGGTAATAAGAACCAGAGAAGTAGACATTTTTAAAATAGGAAACAGACCTAGAGACCGAGTGAGGGGGTTGGGAAGAGAGAGATAGTGAAAGGGATTAAGTTGTGCAGTGTGCAAATACCAACTTCCCACAACGAGCATAATCACTAAGCGTGTGCTAAGAAAATTATTTGCTAAAGTTATAAAGGGTCTCAAAGAGGGCCTCTCCATCTTTGAAAGTAAAGTTGAATCAGCTCAACATAGGGAACTATGATTAATGGATTTTAAGTCATTACTTCCTGGCATGTACAAACTTCAGAGTTACATTTACAGTCTATGTACTTGTTTGGGGGCTTCCCTATTGTCAGCTTATCTTTTACTAGGATGCAATACTTGACACCTACAATTTAAAAGAGGAGAGATCTAATTTGTCTAAAAGCATAAGGAGATTCTGTCCGTGGTTACCTTGGTCCAAGGCAGGAACATCATGGCAGAAGGGAGTGGTGGAAGAATGTTGCTTGGTTCACGGTGGACAAGAAACTGAGAGAGGCAATGGTACAAAAGAACAAGGATGAAGTACCAATGCATTGCCCAGTGCCACACCACCATGAAATACCCAGATACTCAAGAAGTGTGTGGGTCTCAAACCAATCAAATGGACAATTAACATTAATTGTCACAGTCTCATGAAGGTTCTGTTTCTTCCTTTCCCTTACCCCTCATTTAATATCCTACAGGCCACTTAACATACGTGGATTGACTTGAATAATAAGAGTCTGTCAACTATGAGAAAGAAGTGAAACATGGACAGAAAATAATTGCAAAGTAATACGTAATACTTTAGTACAGGGAGGAGGATGGGTTATTTTAAGGATTGTGGGTAGGTGGAGGTGTGTTGAGAAAGAAATCTAGCAAGGAATAACATCTAATCTGATGTTTAACTAAAATAGTTTCAACACTATACGTGTTATAGATAGTTATCCTTGTAAGAGTCCCATAAAATAGTATTGTTCACAGTTTTTCAACTCTCCTCTCCTTTGTTAATGCACTGTGAATTCCAAAACACTGCTCTATATCTTGTCCTGCTCTTTTGGAAGCACATTGCATGTCCACACCATTGACATTGTGTTTAGACATGGGAATTACATTGGTCAATGGAAAACATACAGATTGATTAAGCCCTTCAAAGTAGAATCTTCAAGAGAACTTGCATGCTTTAATCAGTTTTTATTCTTCCTTTCTTCAAAGAGAATAGATGTGTCCAACACTGCCTCTGTTCATCCAGTGCAGGCATAAGCATAAGAAGGCCTAAGAAATACAGCCACATGTGATCACGTCTGACCCACAGATAAAAGCATGTAATCTGAGTAAGCTCTAAACCAATCATCTGGTTAAACAAACTTCTCAAGTACTAACAAAACTTCACAGTTCATGTGGTAGCAAAATCAGCTAGCAGAAACTCCACGAAGCATTGTTATCTCTACATCTGAATACAGAATCAGATATGGAGAAGATTTTTGGTAATTGGCCCCATAGTAAATTTAGTAGGAAGAGCTAGGGAGATAGCTCAACAGTCTAAATGTCTGCCTGGCAAACTCCAAAGAACACAATTGGATCCCTGGTACCATATGCCATGTCAGCCCCAGTCCCAGAACCCTGGGTGTGCCATGCTGAACCCAAAACTGGGTGTGGTAGACCATACATGTAATCCCAGTGCTGGGGAGGCTGAGATAGGAGAATTACTATGAGTCTGAACTTCATAGTGTGACCCTGTATCCAATAAATAAATAAATAAATAAATAAATAAGAAAAACAACTAATAAATTTAACAAGAAGAGAGAACCATGACTTAGAACAAAGCATGCTGAATTATATATTTTTCTAAGTGTTCAGTCCATAAGCAACAGCTTGTGTGAGGGAACAGAAGTATAAGACAATTCAGTATAACAACAATTTGGTACTGCTGAGCTAAGCATTGCACAGAGTATAAAAATGAGAATTTCAGACGAGAATAGGAAATTAGGAAGAGTAGATTTGATCAAGAATGACCTTTAAAGATGTTAGGATGATTGACTTGTGGCTAATGAACTAATGCCTGAGTTGCTGTGTCAGGCAGTAATGAGAAAGTATTATAGGTTGGGGGCTTATGCAAAAGAAAGTTTTTTCCTAAGTTTTCTGGGAGAGTCTAAGATCAAGGTGCCAGGCAATTGGCATCTGGTGAGGTCTCTGTTCCTAAGTTGCAAGAGGTCACCTTTTTTGTGTGCGTTCTTTTCACATGGTAGAGAGGGAGAGAGGAAGAGAGATGCATGGGAAGAGGAAGAAGAGATGGAAGAGGAGAAGGAAAAGGAGAGAGAAAGAGAGAGAGAGAAAGAGAGAGAGAGAGAGAGAGAGAGAGAGAGAGAGAGAG
>NDGM011207492.1:15860-33462 GCA_002564305.1 Octomys mimax | reverse complement strand
GAGAGAGAGAGCTGAACAGATTCTCGGTGGTCTCTTGCTTTTCTTACTTACTTTGGATACCATCTTGTAAGATCAGAGTTCTGCCATCACGATTCATTTAATTTTCATTACCCTCTTAAAGGAACCTGTGTCCATATAGGAGTTAAGACTGTTGGGGAATGAGTAGTTTAGTATGAAATGAGTATGCCAGAGGAAAAATATTAGGAGTATTTGGGAATTTTCAATGGTCTGTGTTGATTGGCATTAAAGAAAATGCTATCAATTTAAGCTCCTGAAAAACAGATATGTTTTTCTTCTAGACCATTTATTTTGCCATATACATTTATAAAAGGGGAGAGATTTTGGCTAAGCTCACATGAGTAGTCAATGCCAGGTATAGGAGAAGTCACAGTCTTCTAATTCTTACTGGGTTCCTAAGCTCTAAACCAATCATCTGGTTAAACAAACTTCTTTATACCTCATATTTGTGCAAAATGCTGACTCCTCTCAAAGTCTAGATGCTTCTCTTAAACTTCTCAATTATCTGTTTTTTCCCCTCAGGTAACTTTCTTCCAAGAATTCTGCATTTGCACAATGTCCCCCTCACCCCATCAATCTCTGATGTCACATTCCCATCCAGATTCCTGCCTTAGGTGATGCTGCTCCCTGGGAGAGGAAATGAGCCATCACTGTACCAAGCACTAACCCACTAACTTGCTGAAGTGTGCAGATAGAGAAGCCTGGAAAAAAAACTAAGAAGTTTCTCTAATGATATATCAGTTTTTAAAATTTCTTCCTCATCCATGCATCACTTTCAGGCCATGATAACACGGGAATGAATAATATTTTTATGCAAATTTCAAAGTTAAATAAAAGCATTACTAGCCCGTTAGATTCATATGGTCAATGCTCTCCTCATCAAAGGAGGCCTCTAATTTTGATAGATGGGAAAAAGGATTTATTTAATGCTAGGTCCAAGGACATAGGCTCAGTTGCCTCAAATCCCTGTCTCATCATGTGCAGATGGACATGGGTCTTTATTGTAAGGAACAGAGGGGAAAAGGAGTGCAGAGAGAGGGTGTTTTATTACCTCTAACTTCTTTGGCTCATCCTGCCCTTTCTTGTAGAAAGAAAACTTATTCTAGCCTCATGGGCCTGCATGCTCTAGCACATCATCTGGGCTGGGGAGGAGGCAGTGTCAGTATGTGCTCAGAGGAGAAAGCTTCCAGAATCTGCTTACCTCTGAAAGAAAATCTCCAGCCTTTAAAGTTACATGCTGCACTGCTGGTTATAGAAGGACAGAGATTGGACTGTACTCGTTATAAGCCTTCTACAGAAAAAAATTCAGATGTGTAGGGTTTTACTCTAACAGTTCCATGTACTTGGTCAATGATAATACTTTATTGCACACAAATCTTATAATTATAGAATTGTAGCAGCTACTATAATAACAATACAGATGCTATTAAAATAACTTACGTAAGAATGAGTACTTTCTAAAAACTGTAGGTGTCTTTCTCTACCCCATTCAATAAAGAAATAAGAACATAATATCCTCTTTATTGATTTAAATATATCAGGCCATCATTTATAATCATTTTAAAGCATATTCTCATTAATTGCAACAATTTTTAAAAATTTCTAATATAGACTAAGAGATACGCTTGGTGGCTGAAGGTAAAAATAGCTTAGACTATTAGGGACTTGTGGACCTTTTCCCCACTCACGTGAACCTGGGCAATGTCCAAGTTCAATCTTCTGGACCTTGTCTTGAGACCCACTGCCTACAGTCAGAGATAAGTATAACAAGGACCCTTGGAAATTTCTAAGATTCCAAATGAAGACTCATGTGTGCTAGACCTGCTGACATGACCTATAATAACCTTTCTTCATGGGCAGCTTCTTAAAGGTTCATGCATATGGACCACATCTCATACATCCAATTACAACAGAGTGAATTGTGGGAAAGAACATGCACAGTAGACACTGTCAGGACTCAGCATCCTGTCAATCACACTGTCAGTCATGCTCTGGAAGAACCAATAGGAGGCACCCTATGCTCGGCACAACTTTTCAATTCCTTAAACCTAACATATAAAGCGTCTGTGCCTTTCTTTTTAAAAAAAAAAAAAAAAAGGAAGAAAAGTTTATTTTGTCTCATGTTTTTTGGAGGATTTTGTCCATAGTTGTCTGGCTTTTTACATAGAAGTGTTGTAATGTAAGGCCTAATCAGAGAACAGCTCCTTATCTCATGGCAGCCTGGAAGCAGAGGGGGAATGGAGGAGCCGGCAACAAGAATACACTTTCCCAAGTCATATCTGCAGGTATTGATTTGCAAACAGGCCCCACCTCTTTTTTTCCATAATTTTTTTGAGAAATAAATAGCAATGAGACAATAAGCTCATTTCCTTTGAACATATCCTCACCCTTTTAACATTAAACTAAGTTGCTTTCTCTCTACAGTCTTGCAACAGATCCAGTTCTTTGTTGTGCATCAGAACTTAGAAGCCCATCCCAGAACCCCATCACACATGGCAACAAAAAGAGCTAAACTATTATTTTTCCAAACCTCTTAAAGACAAAATGTCAGGCTAAAGCAATGACAGTATATTCAAAGCTATTTCTACTTCTTTACTTAATTAATTAATTAGATTTCATGGCACTCCCTCAACTTTCTTTAAAAAAAAATCGAACAGGGTCTCTCTAGTTCAGGCAAGCCCCAGGCTGGGCTTGAACTTGTGACGCTCCTGCCGCAGCTACACAGAATGCGGGGATAGCGGCTGTTTCCACTTCCCAAGGTCCTATTCAGCATTCATTGTCAACCGTGCTCTGGAAGAGCCACCGCAGCAGCAACAGCAATGTTGAGAACACTGCATGGAACGCCTTTGCTGACCTCGAACTTGCCAGTCAGTGGGGCTCTAGAGGCTGTCCTCACCCCTTTTCCACTTGGGGGTTTGCCCATGGGCTGCTCTTTCTTTTTTCTTTCTTCCTTTTTTACTGGACATTTATTTATTTTTAAAAAAATTAATGGGAATGAAAAGGTAAAGTAAAAACAACATTAGAAAGAATACAGCATTTCACAAAACAAAATAATAGGAATTCAACAATGGTTGTTATATTGTATAATGTTGTCTTTAAGTTAGTAGTTTAGATTACCAGACATAAGCATGCATAATGTGTTTTTTAAAAAGTTATAAAAAACTAAAAAGGCAAAGAAAAAAATTTAAGTCTTAACTACGCCTTTCAATAGACCAGCAAAAATCAATAGTATAATTATCCAAACTATCCTGTACATACACGCAAATGTACCTTTTCCTCTTCCTTCTTTTTTCCTTTTCTCCTTTTCTTCCTTCCATTTCTTCCTTCCCTTTGAACAAATTCTTTCCCTTTCATAGTATCTATTATACCTTTCAGATTTTGTTTACTCTTTCAAGTTCCTACACTAGTAAGACAATATGATTTTTTGCACATGTGGGTCTGACTTACTTCACTTTTAGTGTGGGCTCTAGTTGCATCCATTTACCAATAAAAGCCTTGAGTTTATCTTTTCTTATAGCTGAGTAATATTCCATTATTTAAAAATGCCATATCTTTTTTATCCATTCCTTGGGTAATGGGCATTTGGATTGTTTCCAAGATTTAGCTCTGATAAATTGTGCAGCTATAAGCATGGGTGCACATGTATTGCTGTGGTATGATGTTTTCAGTTCTTCTGGAAAAACACCCAGGAGGACAATAGTTGGGTTGAATGGGAAATCTAATCCTAGCTTTTTGGGGATTCTCCACACTGGTTTCCATAATGGTTGTACCAGTCTACACTCCCACCAACAGGGGAAAAATTGTTCCTTTTTCCCCACTGCCCCTCCACCATTTGTTATTGGCTAACTTCTTGATGATAGCCATTCATTCTGGGGTGAGATGGAATCTCAGTGTTGTTATAATTTGCATTTCTCAAATGACCAATGAGTTTGAGCATTTAAAAAATATATTTATTTGCCATTTATATTTCTTCATTTGAGAAGTTTATATTCATCTTAGTTGCCCATTTTTCAATTGTGTGTTTGAATTTTGAGGGTTTGATTTTGTAAAAAAAATTCTTCATATATTCTAAATAAAAGTAATTTGTTTGAGAAACAGCTAATTTTCCCCCAGTTTTACTCTATTATTGATTTCTATGAACGTACCAAAATTGGCTTCTCTTCTTGTTCATTCTTTCCTTCAATATTTTCTTGCATCATTCAGTCATATTTCTTCTGTTTATTTTGTTTTGAGCCTCAAGCCTTTGCTTCATCTTCATTTTAATTTTGGCACTTTATACTGCTGAACTCTGTCTTTGCACTTATTATTTTACCTCACAGTTTTCAGAGGTTTCAGTCAGTAGTCAGCTGGTTCCAAAGGAGGGCAAATAGAAGACAGGCAAGGCAGAGGGGAACCAGTCCATAGCAGAGTAGGCAGGAAGCAAAGGAACATCATATTTCTCTCAGGTTATCCCCACTGTGACTCACCTTTTTCCACCAGGCCTCACTTGCCAACATCATACTCAGCTTTTAATAAACCCATCAGTGGATGAATTTGTCATCGCTCCCCACCCCCACTATTCAGACACCTTGCAAAAGGCTCACCTATAAGACAAGAGGCTTTGGGGAACATCCAGATATAAGACAATATTCAGCCACGTTCTGGATCCCAAGTCTTTTCTAGCTCAACACCTTGAATCCCAGACCTGAGGTGCTTACCAGACAGCATAACTTGGGTGCTTCTTGGACATCAGATCTGCTCCTCCATGTGGAAGCTCGGTGCTTCCTCAGCTCTGCATGTTCTGCTGTACTTTCTCTCTCTGGTGACTGACGCCAAGAATGAGTCCAGCTCCTGTGCAGAGGTTTAGGAGCTATCCATGCACATTTTCTACTTCATACAATCTTATAGAATCAACTCAGTCCATTGCTTGCTTTATAGGTCCTATTTAACAGCTATTATATGTATGCATAGCTCTCTCCCATCTTATCATCTGGCATAATTTGACTTGTACATAAGGTGAATCAGGTTTTGTCCTGGTTCATCACATTTTTCTTGAATCATTGAGTAACTATGAAAATCTAAGTCTTTGAGCACAGCTTTCAAAGTCTCTATTATATATCCTAGTCTTGATTTCTCACCTGCTTTCATCCAATTTTTTTTTAAATTTTTAAATTAGATGTAGGTGTTTTTCATTCCCTTCCTGTCCTAATGCTGGTGTTTTTCTCCTAAATTTTTCTACTTTTACACTAACTTCCTGGAATATCACTTAATTTGTAAGATGTTTTGTGCAGTTTATATACTATGACACTTCTTTCAGGTAACATTTCAAGATTTCTTACCATCATAGTTAAAAATGACTTCCCTCCTTTGTCATAACCCTTACAGTGATTGTACAAATGGGTTTAGAGCTCTTTATTCTCCTGCACCAGGTGTCCTTTCTCCTCCTAACTGTGACACCTACAGTATAATATAAAAGGTATTATAAAAGTGATTTTGTTTAGTTAATGATCAAGTGAAAGAATTCACAAATGCATAAAGAAATAGACAACATTTGACAGAAATTATTGGACAGTGAATTTAAAAATAGTCCCATGTTTCAAAGGCAAGAGAAGAAACACAGTTCCTGGCATCAAGAAGGATTTCATAAAAGGAAATATCATTGCTTCTGGTTTATGGGAGATTTAAGAGCCACATTAGACTCAGGCTGGCGCCTTATTTTTCATTCCTAATATCCTTAATTAGATATATTTATTTAAAAATATCCCAGCTAGATGGAATTTCTGAGCATTTGGAACTTCTGTTTGTGCAACTGTACTTTTCCTGACGGTTAATAATAAAACCTCCATATCCTGTTGCCCTGAATTACCTGTTCTCTTAGACATTTCTTCTCACTCTGACCTTTGTTACTCTGAATATTTTACCACTGTCTAGAAACAGAATTCCCAGTGTTTTATTTTGTGATTACCCTTTCCTATAAAATACTATTTTTCCCACAAATCTTCAGAAAGGTAGAGAAGATTTGCAGCATCTCTGTTCTTTTGTTACATTCTTTCTACTGTATCTCTCAGACTATAAAGAAAGATATCTCTAGATGAGTAAAAAACATACTGTATCCATATTTCAAAGGCATTGTATCCATTGATTTTAATGAATTTTTAAATTGTTTTTGTTTCTTATAGGAACCACAGAAATAACAACTCCTTACCTTACATAAGGATTTATAAAATATTTTGGTTTGCATTATTTTAAGTCTTATAACAAACTGCAAACCAGTGTTTTCTTGATTTCGCAGAGGCAAGAAAACTAACTCAGATACGTTTTTACCCAAAGATGGTGGTAAATAGTAAAACTGAAGCTCAGTCCAGACTTTTTTCATTTAGGATTTTCTTCAGGATGGTGTCCTCTTTGCACTTTAATAAGAATACTATGAAATTTTAGCTCCTTTTGTGTCAGCTCTATGCATTAGGCAAAATCAACTCTATTTGCAAAAGGCAAGATACTATTAGATTGAGAAATGGTGCATGTATGAAGGCCAAGTAATTCAAATTTGTGATAATTCTGATTGTTCCTCTAATGTTATAGGATAATAATATATAATAAAGAGCAGTGAAGATTGTTTTTTTTTCTTCCTTTTTTTAGTGAGGATTATCTTAGAGTGCATTCTGTCACATGACTATGACCTAAGGAAAGATTTATTTTGTCTCATGGTTTTGGAAAGTTCAGTCCACAGTTGGCTGTATCTATTGCTTTTCGATCTGTGGTGAGGAGAAGCAGCATGGATGGACAGAAAACAGCTTTTCACTTTATGGCAGCCAAGAAGCCTAGAGAAAGGAAAGGAGCCACAGGAAAAGGCAGGACCAGGTGTGGTCTCCATGGTCCCACCCCTATGACCCGCTCACTCCCTTTAACTGGCCCCTTCTTCCTGTGTCCCTCACTCCCTAAGGAGGCCATCACACTACTCAGTCTTCAGTGGACTATCTTACTGCTCACTTAGAGCCTTTATGGTCAGTTCACTCCCAGAAGCCAATCGGCAACCAAGCCTCAGACTAAGTCTTCAGTGGCATGTATTTGATCCCAACAGTAAGGACTTTTGATGACCCCCACCCACAACAAAACTTAGTGGCAGGAAAACTGGATTCACCATGGTTGTTTATTCACACATTCATTTGTGTCTCTGTTTATTGACTTAAAAAATAACTTGTAGAGAAAGACTATGGAACTGCTATGTGTTGGCTGTGATTTAGGCTACAGTGACAGCTCAGTGATAAGGTGCCCTTAGGATAGATTACATCATGACTAGAATAATTTAACTTAAAATCTTTATTCATATGAAAATTATTATGCAGAAATAGTTCTAGGAATATTTTAAACATATGATCTGCCATATTACAAATCTAGTATTGTCAAATATTCTTAACATTAATTTCAGAGGTTCAAACCAAGAAATATGTTGCTTTTGCTAAGGAACTAGTTTATTCTTTTCACAATGAGATTGAATTTTGCCGCTGTGCTCATACTTATCTCTTTAATTTGGTTACCAAAATCTTAAAGTCAAATTGCTTTGGTCACTAGAAAGTGCCAAGAAAAAGGCTCACCTCCAGGCATTACATAATATTTATAGTTAGCTTTTTGAATATTAAAATTTTTCTCAGTATCCTCTTACTTTATTGTATTTATTTTGCCTCCATTTTCATATTTTGTATATTTTATTATAAATATCTCTGTAAGGTATATTTAAGTATTTTTATAGAACAAACCCAAGGCATATTTAACAAATCAATGGGAGGATATGGTGAAAAAAGAAATTAAAAACAGTATGGAGAGAGTTTTGGATTTATGATGGACATTCATAGTAAGTTTCATCAAAATTAATCACAATGCAGGATTTTTTCCTAACAGTGTTCATCTGCTCTTGTCTGGTACAAGGTCATAAATAAGAAAGTTGCTGCCCCCTCAACTCCAAGACAGCCCACTCCATTGAGGGCAGCTCTGGTTATGCATGAGTTATTCTTCTGTTACGTGAAGTCTGCCTCTAACAGAACTTTCATTTCCAGATTCAAAGCTTTGGGTTTTATTTAGAATCATAAACACAGAGAACAATAAATAGCTTTATCTTTTTGTTTTGCTTTGAGATGACAAGAAGCCCAAAGCCCAGTTGTTAGAACAAGAGGTGCTATTAGGATCTGGGGGAGCAGCACACAGTTTGATATTCAGCACCAAAGGCAGCCTTGCTGGGCTGTTTCTCTATCAAATCTTCATTACCCACCACACTGTGTCGTTACTCACAAGCTGAAGCAACAATGTGCTACTCTGGCCACCCTCAACAGCGTATCTCTTTCTCCAGAAATAAATACTATTGATCAGCATCAGCCATATCTAAAGCTGCCAGAAATTCATGAACCTATTAAGTTCTTCTTTAAAGTTGAATATAATCTGGAAAAAACAGTTGATTCCCCTTGAATCTGTGGTCATTCATATTTTCCCTCATAAGCCTCCATTTGTATCACTTCATTGCAGACTGTCTAATGGGATTTGGGGATTTTTTATTTAGTAAAGGGTTTTTTGTCTTGCTGCTTTATAGGGAAAGATGCAAGCATGGTTGTGTATATCTACAGATTTAACATGTGGCCAATTATATTTGCTCTGACATATAAAAGGATATATATCCTTTCATAAGTACGATATCTATATCTATATCTATATCTATCTATCTATCTATCTATCTATCTATCTATATATATCATATACTTTTATAGGGATATAAAGGTTTTGTATCCTAAGAGTTTAACTGTAGTGGTCGCTCTGACCTACTCATCATTTTTCTCTCATCGCTCCCAGTTTTCCTCAGGCTATTTTTCCTACAGCTTAAAAAATCTCAGCCCTCTCTCAAGTTTCCACAAATGCTTCATAACCAACCACTCCACCAATAAGCTCCTTCCCTTTTTCCTCTTTCCCCCCATCTTTTGACTTTCTTCTGTAACCCACATGATCCACACTGCAGTACTTACTATTTTCCAATACTTGTTCATTATACTTAATTTCAGATCCAAATTTATCCTGAAGTTTCAGATGTCCTGCCTGATGACTTAATCCATCACTTAGGCAGCCCTTTCTGTTCTAGCCATCAGATCCCTTATTTCTCACTTTCAATGAGGTGCATCCCATATACTTCCAAAGCTGCATAACTGTGCCCACAACACAGTGTGACAGTTAAGGTGGGACACACACTTGTTTCACTTGGATGAAGATAAAGCCCACTTCTGGGTGGACCATGGCAGTGTAATCTGGTCCCTGGCCCCTCCTCTTTCATAGTTGTTTCCCTGCTGTTTCTCAGAAGATGTGAACTAAACATGGTCCTTGCTAACCCATGTCCCTCTGCTACGGTGTTCCTGACTCACAGCCAGCTGACCATGGACTGGATCACCTGAAACAGTAAGTCAAATTAAACCTCTCCTCTTTTAAATTTTGAGTGTTAGATACTGTTTCCTAATGAGAAGCATGACAATTACACATTGTTTTTTGTTTGTTTGTTTGCTTTCCAACAGGCTGGCCTCTCTTTTTCCACTGAGAGCTTTTTCCTTTTTTCTGTGCCTCCCATGCAGATCCCATGTTTGGGTGTGTCTCTTGGGATACTTACCACATTAGACTTTAATTACTTATACTTGAGTTTGAATCTATTATTTCTGAACCTATTGAAGAGAGCCCTTATACCTTCATGATTCTCAAAAATACAGCTTTTGGCTTTGTTCTTGGTACAAATTAAGTTTTTGATAAAACTCTATTAGCTTATTGGTGAAAAACTGAATGAATCAATGAAATAAGCTGCAGCCAGTTGCATAAATATTTTCCAAACAGTTTTCAGCTCCAGAAAACAAAGGTTGTAATGTCAGAACAAAGAGAAGTGGATGACAAGCCTCAGAGACCTGGGACTCTTGGTACACTGACCTGGAAGAGACACTAGAGTTTCCACTGGCTCCAAGCAGATCAAGTCCAACTCCTCACATGACAGGTGCAGAAACTGGATCTGGAAGAGGCTGAGGGGCTACTTGGGGTCACAAAACCACTGTGTCAGAGCTGGCACACAGAGCTTTCAATCACTGCTCATCTGTGACTGTGAAGTGTTAGTCACTTCATTTTTACCAAAACTGTAATGGTATATGGTATATTGTGCTACCTTCATATATATATATATATATATATATATATATATATATATATATCAGTAACCCATATGGTTAGAGGCAGGATTTCTAAAAGAAGATCGTTCAAACCACAGGAGTCTTCAAGTCTTCAAGTTTTCCTGCGGATGATTTCAATGTTTCTCTAAAATATTCTCTTGACTCATCATGTGTTAAGAATGCATTAACTCCCCCACGAAATGCAACCCAGAAAATCTGTTTCACCTGGAGGAGTATAGCCTAATTAAAAATGAATAAAGCCTGAATATCTCAGTTTCTTCCTCATACTTATTTTTCATTCTATTATGAATATATTACAATTATCTACTTCAGCCTTTCCACTGGGTATCAGATGGTAGTTAATTTTCTCACCTGTAGGGTAACATAAGGATAATTTTGAGCAGATATTCTTTGGGTTTATTAATGATAATACAAGAGGCCCTACAGACCTTTTTAATATTTCTAATACTAAAATAGACATTATGCATTGCCTCTCAACAAAATTACATAAATGTACTAGAATTTCAAGTTAGTTGAAATGATTAAAACAGGAAAGAGCATGCTGATAGACACTACTACAGGCAGACTGCATTTCTTTTCTCTACAACAAGTGGTAATAAAAAGAGTTAGCCAGAACAAAACCAAAAGCAAACACAATTAATTTACCTGACATTTTATTTCTCAAAATGCTGTCTTCCTCCTCCACAAAACTTGCACTGTGTCCCTTCACTGTAGCAAGATCAAAGCTCTTGGTAACATGTCATCCTCTCCTTTTCCAGGTCTAGTGTTTTAGGAAAGAACAAGACTGTGGCCTGGATAGAAAACATTGTTTCACTATGGCTAGTTCCTAAAGAACTAAAGAACTCAAGGGACTAGGGATTGGCCTAACTGGTTATTCCAAGGATCCTTGAAGTTAGAGAAAACTTATGGCAATACAGATATTGCAACATTTGGAGGTGTTGGCTAAGGGCTCCTGCTTTAGCGGAATGTGAGAAAGCTCTAGAGTTCCTGATAATATTTACACAATGAATATCAAATCTAACTGTGAGGAGTGGAGACAGGAGAGTTCAAACCATTGCAGTTGATCTGGCGTAGAGTCTACAGCTCCTGAATCTTTGGAGCCATGGTTTGAAAGATAGTAGCTCTCTTTAAGTCTGCAGCAAACAAAACAATCAGCAATAAGCTCACTACATTTTATAATATCCCTAAATTCATGGTAAAGAAGAAGGTACACAAACATTTCAATAGAAAGCACTTGCTGGGTGTGCTCCAGCACTCAGAATGCCAAGGCAAGGTGATCACCCTGAGTTAGAGGCCAGCCTCAGCTGTACAGTGAAACCTTTTCAACACCTCCTCTCAAAATAAAAAAATTCTTGGTAAATTCTAGAATTTAACTTTTGCCACTTTTTTTAACCTGTTTTTTTTGTTTTGTTTTGTTTTTGTTTTTTAGAAAAGCTTTATTTTGGTTCCCATGTTTCAATTCTTGATGCATGGAAACTATAAATCTTAAAAAAATTCAACCAGTATGTAAATCAGTATGCAAACTGCTGAAAGTAGCAAAATTAGAAAGCCTGTATGACCCAGAAATCCCTTTTCTAGGAATATTCCCCAAAGAGCTAAAGATATCATTGCACAGTGAAGTATACATACCAATGTTTATAAAAGCACGATTCATAATGATTCAATTCTGAGAGCAGCCTATTATCTATACACAGTGGAATCCTACTTGGATATAAAGGAGGAAAAATTCCAAACATTGTAGGAAACAGAATGCATCTGAAAATATAATACTGAATGAAATAATCAGATACACAAGCTTAAATACCATTTAGTAACTCATTTATTTTATTTTTTTAAATTTATTTTGTATTTTAGGGAAGGGTCTACAGGGTGTTCAGGGTCTCACCACTAGATCTCACTTGTAGTGATCTGCCTGTTTACAACCTCTCAAGAGCTGGGATTACAGGTGCAGGCCACCGTGCCCAGTCTCAATTGCCATCTCGGTGTGGCCTCGGGGTGGGCCAGCACAGCAGACCTGGGGATCGAATTCCCGGCCCCGGCACCTGCTTGCAGGTGTTTTAATCTGCAGAGCTATTTGGCCGGCTCTTAGTAACTCATTTAATAAAGGCAAAGTATAAAGAGCAAACCAAAGGACGGCTAGCAGCAGACAAGAGTGTGGATCTCTTGCAAACAGGAAAGGCTCCTCTGCCTGCATGGAGCTCTGCCAGGGTCACCGTGGCCAGTGATCCAACATGGTGTTGGGTTCCAAAGCAACATGACGCTCCCAGATCAACTTCTTTGTTCTTCTTCTGGCCCCCAAATACACTCTTCCTCTTCTTTTTGTATGCTCGCCCACAACCCTTCAGTCCTCTCCTGACAGGACCTGCCCATGTAAACTCCATCTCTAGTCAGTGCAACACCACAAAAACTCCCACTCCCAACTCCTTTCTCGAAGGGTTCTTTGCTTCTCTTTAAGCAGCCCTCCCTGACTGAGCAATAGAGGCCTCTTATTTCTCTCCGGTCTTTTATTTGCAACAATGGAAAAATCTTAGGTCCAAGAGGCCATGGTGAGAGGAGAGTGCGGGGAGGGAAAGTAAGTAGGAAGATGGTGCGCCACCTACAGGAACTCATAGACTCAGTGAATGTACACATTACATGCCGTAGAGGAGAGACAAGATCAGTATCAACAAGGAAAAGGAAGGAATTTAGAGAGGGAAAGAGAGGGAAGATAATTTTGAAAGAACCAGGCTGCATTATGTAACTGTGCCCACTCCCTAAAATGACTGTAAACAGCATATACTGCATGCATGCATTATAAAAAATCAATTGTATTAAAGATAACATGAAAAATAGAACTAGAACTGAAGGTATAACTATTATCTAGCTTGGTTCTCACCTGGATTTCTGTGTGGCCTCCTATCAGTCTCTTCTCTCTTCTTAGCAGATTCTTATCAATTTAATTAGGGGGCATTGCTCACCGTGCTCTCAGGAGCCTTATGTCTGTTCAGCTTGGCTCAGGGCAAGCATCAGGCCAGTTTCATTGCAGCAAGAGCAATAATCCCTTAAGGAAATAGTGCTAATGTTCTATTTATACACTTTTCTGGTAAACTATTCCCTTGCATTTTCCTTTTAAATGCTGTCAATTTATAGTCACATACCCAAATCTTATGGAAATTAGTGATTTCCCTAAAGCATAGCCATTTTTCTTCTAGGCTGAATTATTAAGACTTTTAAAAAGTTCTTCTTCAATTTGTTTCCCATTCTTCAGTGATTGATTGGTGATGGCTGGAAATAAAATTAGAAGGCATCCCCCAACTGTGAAGTGACTCATAGAAAAGGTTCAAAGTGTTCTCTTCTGAAAGTTGTTTGATTAGGAAAGTGCTTTATTCTCTTAAAATATCCTTGATGAAATGTCCAATTCTCTTGTAAGGATCTAATGTTGGAAATAGAAAGGATCTTAGTTTTATTTTTCTATAGTATCTTTTCCTGGATGGCAAGTTTGAGGTTCAGATATATTTTTCTGGTGAAGAAGAACACAAGAAAGAAATAAGCTTCTAACATGTTACACTCTTTATTCATAATCATTTTTCATGTTTCCATACTGTTTTTATATTTACAGAGAACTTTCCTCCATCAGCATCATTGATCAGAAAGATAGACAAGACATTTATAAATTTCTTATTTTATATTGTAAATCAAATAATTAACAAAGTCTATAGGAATAGAAGTCAAAAGTCTAATATATACCATGAGCTGCTCAGATTGCATGGGGCAGAGTTTGTTCCCACTCTGCAACTCATGAGACTTTTGTGTGTTAATACATTACTAGGGTTACAAGACATGGCTGTTAGGGGACACTGTCCCCTCCTCATTTTCCTGAGTGGTATTGGGAACACACGCAGGCACCATTTGTTTCATTGTCTACCATTTTTCCCCAAAGCTGTCATAATTCATTTAACATCTCATCGACTTTCTTAGGCAGCTTAAAGACACATCACATAAGGAAGTCAAGCCAAATATGTTTTCATGTACAAGAGGAAATCATAAGAATTGAAAACAATAAAAATTTAATCAGGCCCATGTGAAAGTCAGGATGACACCTGACCCAGGGACTTTGACTCACGATTTATGGATGTTTGCTCCAATGGGTTTCTCTTGCTGGATTTGACCTTTTATGGCATAATCCACCCACATTCATTACACAGTGGTATGTCATGCAGCTGGTTGGGAGGATTGTCTCCTTCTCTAGGTGGATAAGGAATGCAGAGCTACTATATTTTTGACTTCTGTGGGGAAATACTTTCTATTTACCTTTTCTTTCCTTAATATGTAGTTATTAGGGAAAGGATTTTCACCTTTCTGGGCCCAAGTATATCAGAACCAGAGACATGCATTAGAAGAGTGACCCCACAAAGCCCAGAGCTTTGCTGTTTCAAGTGATGAAATTCATGATAACAGCAAGAAGGAGTTAACATGGGCCACTGGGGAAGCAGGTAGCACATTTTAAGGATTAAATGAAAGAATGGAGAATTTAACTCAATTTCACATAGCTTTATTTAGTAGGGAAGTTAGTATTTTCATTTCATCCTTCTATTTTTGTATTAATACACAGACACATGCTCAGTAAGTACAAAAGTTTACTTTCCAGCACTGTGAGTGGCTTTCTCCCTGCATGGAAGGATAGCCTCTGGGATTCCAGCCACTGATCTGGACAGACTTTCCTATTTTCTGATCTGTGAGCCTCATTGGGACGATGTGAACTCCCAGATGAATGGCCCAAGTCTTGGCAGGAGAGTAGCAGAATCAGGAGGTTGTGGTTTGGATGTGGGTTTCACAGAAGACAGGATGGTAGCATAAGCATTACCTGCTTCCTGGGTAGGAAAACTAAGGAATCAAGACAGGTATCTTGTACAAAGATGAAAGCAGGGCACAGGTACAGGTGAGTCTTCCTCTGTGCTATCTCCCAGGCACCTGTGCATAGTAAGTGAAGTGTAAGAAAGAGAGAAACATGCAAAGACATGGCTTGAAAACTGAGGCCAGGAGTGGTGGGGTGCACCTGTAATCACAGCAATCTGAGAGGCTGAAGCAGAGAGGGAGGAAGCTCACCCAAGCCTGAGAAACTTTGCAAAGCTGTATCCCCAGAAAAAGAAAAAAAGAACAAAGGGTTGAGGATTTAGCTCAGTGAGAAGGCTCCAGTCCAATTTTTAGTAGTGAATAAAAGCACTTGGCTATATAATTCAAAAGGTATAATGGGTCTAGTTGAATTTCTGGCTTTTTTCTTGAGTACCTATATTCCTAGACAAACAGTTGATCTTTCTTAATCATTTTTGCTATTGTGAAAGACAGGTGTGAAAGTGGTTGGAAATTGGAAGCTATTTTATCTAGTAGGAGTTAATTGTGCTAACCTTCCTGGACCATTGTGTGCACTTTACTTTTTTTTTTTAATCTTAAAATAACTGTCTTTATGGGAGGTGAGCATTTTATGTGTTATATTTATGTTTTTCTATCGAAACACCATTGTTCTTAGTAAATAGCTTTGTAAAACCAAAATTATAGTTGTTGTCACTGTAGTATCATTGATAATACTATGATGGAGAGTGGTAGCTAATATTTGTCATATTAGAAGCTCAAAAAGGTAGCCTGGATCATAAACTTGGCTTATGAAAGAAATCTGCCTTCTGAATCCCAAACTGACCTTTATCCTGTGAAAAACATTATTATTAGGTCAGAACTTGGTCTTTAACTCTGAAAATCTGAGACATGGCATACATCAAGCTTGTGGTAGGTGCTTAAAATATTTATTAAATTGAATTGAATTTTGGACTGTCCAGTGGATTTTGTTCCATCACAAAAGTCTGAGACACCAAGAAGTTCATACAAAGAGTGCATCCAATCAGACTACAACTTTGGTAAGAAAGTGTCAATCCTCTTAAGGTTTGCTGTCATACAAGTGCTGAAATACAAAGACTGCAGGGTCTGGAGTGTCGTGTGTTGCACTCTCCCCTCACTGTAATGAGGCAATGAAAGGGTCCTGCACATTTCACCCACTCTCTGACTGCCAGGTAGGTGTTCACTGGTCTACAGGACAAGGGTAGAAAGTAACAGGTAAGCTCCCTCCTCCAATAGCTACTGGCCCAGAGATGTACAGATCATGGGAAGCAAGTGGCCAATATTCAACTGAATAGAAATGAAATTTTCGGTAGATGGACAGTAAATCAACTTTGCCTTTGCCATTAGTTTTTTCTTCTTACAGTATCTGCTACCAACCTCTGTGACCCCACTTACACCCATCATAAAGAATAATCATATAACTTGCCAAATACAGGCATGGATTTGTTGACTGATTAATGAAATGTTTGACTTTAAGAATAATTTGCATGAAAACTTGAGTTTTAACCCTTGGGATCAAAAGTTTTTAATTCATTAACTGTGAAATGTGTTTCAAGCTCCCACATAAAAAGAAAGGAGTTGCTAATATATACAATTCACCACTAGTCTTCACATCTGCCAATTCTCTACTAAACCATGATTTGACTTAATTTGTCTATGTTCATGTCTCTGGCTTGCTCATCTACTTAAAATAAATAAATAAATAAATAATGATCTTTGAAACTCAATTTTGACATTCTTTGAACTTTGCTTTTATTGTTCATTATTTATGGAATTTCTTTTACCACCAACTCTGCCTGTATAAATCCTATGCAGATAGTATGGTCCTTGGAATCCAGGGCAAGCAAAAATACTACACAGTAGAATGGCTGCAGCATAATATCTGTACTTCCTCTCACTCATTCCCTACATTGTATTTCTCTTTTGTCAACACTTTATCTGTCCTGTTGAAATTATGAGCCTGCCTGACTCATCCAAGAAGCCCTTGACCTTAGCACAGCTTAGTGGACAGAAGAAGCCTGGATATATTGAGGAAGCAAGATAGAGAATATCAGATTGACTAAAAATACAAGAAAACTAAAACATAGAGGTTAAACACGTTGCCCAAGATGGGGTCAAGTGCCCATGGCAGAACCTAGTCTTGAGCCTCCAATGTTATTCTACCCCTCAGACATGTACTTCTTGAAGGAAATTTGTTAACAAAACTAACTCCATTCTCCTTTATATCTCACAACCCATCTCACAACCCATCCTCCCACAGAAAGGAAGCAAGAAAAAAAAAGAGTACACAGAATGAATGTGTGTTGTGATGGTCAGAGGACCAGCTAGTGAAGGCAGGAGCAAGAGCCTCTTGGAACACATTCTCATGACAATTTGCTTTCATATATAGTCAAGAATAAGAATGAGAATGAGAATGAGAATGAGAATGAGAATGAGAGGGAGAGGGAGAGGGAGAGGGAGAAGGAGAGGGAGAGGGAGAAGAAAGAAGAAGAAGAAGAAGAAGAAGAAGAAGAAGAAGAAGAAGAAGAAGAAGAAGA
>NDGM011207492.1:0-14202 GCA_002564305.1 Octomys mimax | reverse complement strand
AAAAAAAAAAAAAAAAAGAAAAAGAAAAAAAAAGAACATTTGGGGCCGGGGAGATGGCTCAGTGGTATAAGCGCTTCCCTGGCAAGCGCAAGGGCCTGCGTTCAATCCCCGGTTCTGCAAAAAACAAACAAACAAACAAATAAATAACAAAGGCTGGGGAGGTGTAACTCAATACAAAGGCTGTGGTTCAACCTCTTGCACTGAATAAATAGAAAAACAAACAAACAGCCATCTCACCTAAGCCACAAGTGTGTGCCACCAATAGTTACCTTGGTCCCAAGCTGAGTCATGCAGTCATCTCTCTGTAATAAGAGTCCTCTACTTTTTATCTTTAAGCCCCCAAGATCTAAGGATTCAAGCCACAAAATAAATGATTAAGAAAGATGTACATATAAGCCAAATTTACCAAAGAGTATACAGCAAGGCTATAAGGAAAGATCAATTACTCATGGTGAAGAGGGGCTACTGTAACTTTTCTACCCAGGAGGCAGGGTCACAATCTGGATGGGAGAGCTGTGAATTGAAATGTACAAGGATGTGGGACTGGAAGGGTCACAAGGGCACTTCAAATCCTCCCTTTGGTCAGGATTTATGCAAAAACGCTTCTTAAAGAGTAGCTCAGGGGCTAGCTGCACGAGGGGAGTTTTATAGCACAAGTTCTCCCAATCTTCTTGAACCAGACTTTCTGGACCCAAGGCAAGGGACTGTGCTGTGCTGCTGATGCTCTAGGATTGAAGGTCTCGGGTGCAGGGAATAGGTCTCAAACACGGCAATGCATTTGATCATCTGTGCAGTTCTAAAAGCACACAGGCTGTGGAGATAGCTCAGTGGTCTAAGTGCCTGACTGGCAATCGTGAGGATCCAGGTTTGATCCCCAGTACCGTGTGGCATGCTGGTGGCCCTGCACTGTGTCAGCCACCAAAACAGAGCATGGTGGTGCATGCATGTAATCCCAGTGCTGGAGAGGCTGAGGCAGGAGGATCACTATGAGTCCAAGGTGCATGGTGAGACCCTGTACCAAATAAATATAAAAAAGAAAGATTTTTAAAAATTAAAAAAATAAAGCATACACCCACAGACACAGATGTCTTGCCTCATCCTGGAGACTCTCATTTGATTGATTTGATATGGTCTTAAGCACTAGTATGTTTTAGAAGTTCCTTAACTTTATTTTGATGAACCAATTTGAGAACCATTGATGTAAAATTAAATCAGTTCTCAGTAGTTGTATATCAATCAATCATATTAAAGGACATTGTGGTGGCTACAGTGGTAAAATGGATAGTGTTTTTTCTCAGGAGGATCTTAAGATAATGCAACCTGATGGGAAGGTAGAATCTGATACAGGATAGACCTTCAAAGTTATACATTGAGTGAACATTGGACATTTTAATAAAGAAATGCAGGAGGAGAGGTTGTGGGAGGGTGGGAGAAAAGGCTGGACACAATGGATCTCCAGGGGCCATTGTCAAGGGCACAGGGGCTGCAAGGGCAGACACCAGGCAGACCTGAATGGGAGATTTGAACAAAGATACAGGTCTTCAATTTCACATCCTTGGAGGACTACAGCTTTGTTTCTACTCCAGCTTCTAAAACAGAATTGATTCTCAGGACATGTGTTACCTACCAATTCAAGGTTTTGGTTATTGCATTTTTCAGAATGAATTTTTCAAGAGCAATTGCTACAATACAATTCCATGAACTGGCAAAACCAAACATTTCTAATAATGTTGTGATAGCTCTTAGCCAAATTGCCGCAAATGTCATTTCTCTGGCTCCCTTTTTGATGTAAAAGTGCAGGACACAGCAATATACACAGCTGAATCCTCACATAGGCTGACGCTGATCGCAGTGACAGAAGGCTCTGTTTCACATTAGCCCAAAATCTGCTTAGTCAAGCACCTCCCTTGCTGCACGACCTACATCTAAAATGTCGTTTCTATCTTTCCACCAAGCTGTTACTTTGGCAAGCAGGTGTGCATAAAAACATGAAGAATTGCTCTGTCACAGGATGGTTAGCGAACTAGCTGTGCTTAAGGCCAGCCTTGACCATCTTGATTTTCATGCATGGGCATAGACCCTGACTTCAGGCATTCTACCCAGCTGTAACACTCACCAACAAGGGCCATTGACTTTCTGGTCTTGACCCTTGTCTCTTTGGTGCACATCTATGCTCGTGCAAAGAAGATATGGATTTGTGACCATGCCAATGTTTTCAGCGTAATGATGAAACTTCTCTCTCCCTTTTTGCTTTTATATGTAAACATACTTTTTTGCTTATTTTATCAGTGTACATTTACAGTTCACCAGTTTACAATGCTCTGTGGCTATATGATAAAAAGCCCCCCTTCATTGTTGATGGAAATGCAAACTAGTGCAACCATTGTGGAAATCAGTATGGAGATTTCTCAAAGAACTGAAATAAAAAAAAAATTAGGACCTCTTTATAGGTATTTTCCTCAAAGATCTTGTTATTCTACTACAATTATACCTGAATGCCAATGTTTATAGCAGCACAGTTCATAATAGATACATTCTGGAAGCGGCCTGTATCAACAGATGAGTGGAGGAACAAAGTGTGGTATCTATGCTCAGGAATACTACTCAGCTATAAGTAATACATCTGTTTTTATCTGCTTATCCCCCATCTTTTCTTTATCTTTTTTCTTTTCCTTTTTGGATTTGGTACAGGGTCTCATTATGCAGCTTGGACTTAAAAGTGATCCTCCTGTTTTCAGCCTTTCTAACAGTAAGATTACAGGTATGTGCCACCCTGCCCTGCCTCAGTCCTGGCTCAGCACATCCGGGGTTGGGGCCAGCGTGGCATGTGGCACCTGGCAGCTTGCCTAAGCAAGCGCTTACTCCGTTGAGCTATCTCAACAGCCTTTAACCCCATCACTTCTTATCTGAGTTCATTCATTGTTCTAATGGAAATTTCACCTCTGTACTCCAGCTTACACCAATTCATATACCAACAGCAATAGTAAAACAAATTGAAAATGATCAAGGGAAGGCTAGGAATTAGCACCCAGCAAGCTCTCACTAAGTATATGAGAGTTAATTAGGCCCTATAGACACTTAGGTTCTATTTACTATACAAAGACAATGCAGTTCTATTCCTAATTTACTGATGAGAAAATCAAGTTTTCTGAACTAAGTGGTGATAGCCTGATTTGGCTCGTTAGAGCAGTCTGATTCTATTGCTCTTGTATCACTTTCTAAACAACATTTCCAGGAGCTTTAGCAGTCTTGTAGGTAGTATCTTCACGCCAGTCCTGAGCAGCAGCTCCCTCATAGAGGATGCATCCCTGCATGCTTTTTCTCCAGTTGAAACGAAGTCAGTCTTCCCTTACCCTGTGGTTTGCTCCTCATGCGTAATCATCTAAAATGAAGCTTACCTGACCCCCAACTCTTGTGACTTGCTTTCTGTATATGCTGCATTGTTACCTTGACCAACCAAGGCAACCAGACTCCACTCTGCCATTGCCCACACCTCTGAGTTGGTGCAGAGACCAAGACCAGCAGAGGCACCAGCTTGCAGAAGCCGAGTGCTTGTGCATGTCTCCTTCACACATCTCCAGCATCCCTCAGGTTCTCCATCTCTCGCTGTTCACAGGTTTGGCTGTTTCCTGACTGTCCTAGTTGGCTCCTTCCCCCAGATCATGATGCTGATTGTGTCAGCTTTCAGAGTTCACTGCTGCTCTTGGCCTCATCTGACTCAGCCTCTCTGAGGCTCCATAAGCACTCTTGCTCCTGCTGAACTGCCTTCCACTCCTGTAAGTTAACAGTACTTAGGTTTCCCTCCTTTTGGGGCCTTATATTTCAGAGAGAGCTGGAAATCTCAGAGACATTCATGATTGCTCTGTCTTCACCATTCTTGATATCCAATAAGAGATGATCCTATGCATTCTATGCCTAGAAATACCCTTTGAAGAGCTTTCTTTTTCTACCCCATTTCTATTCCTATTTTCCAGTTTCAGAAATTCATCATTTCTTCTCTACATCATGAAAATGCCCTGGCATCCCTATGTCCTACTGTCTACATTTCCACCAAACTGGTCTTTCTGAACATCATGTACTTTCTATTGAAACCCTTCAGGGAATACCCAAGTTTTTTAAAGATATAGTTAAGACACTTTATGGTGTCTAATTTATTTATATCTCAAATTTTATCAATCTTTCCAAATCCAATAGAAAAGTCTCCTTGATTTAAATATACACCTCATCTCATTGTCACACAGTTACTCTTACAGCCTTCTTCATATACCTGAATGTTCCTCCCCATTTGGAGTTTCAGGTTCCTTGATCAGGTAAAAATTGAGTCCAGCTAGCTGCTAACCCTTCAGCTTCTAGGCACAGAGCCTGGTACATTTTCCATGTTTAAAAATGTTTGCAAAATGCATGCGTACATGAATCAGTCATTGGAGAAAGCAAAAGTCAGCACCATCCTTCTGTCCCCTGCTTCCTGTTTTCTTTGCATTTGGAGTTTCCCGTGTCAGTCTATGGGATACTTTTCAGGAATATGGTTAGAGGTGATTCTTTAAAATTTATTTTTATGTATTTAGTACAGGTTCTACAGGACCTCACTATGTAGATCAGACTCATAGTGATTCTTCTGTTTTCAGCCTCCTCACCACTAGGATTTACAGGTGCATGCCACCACACCCAGTCTCAACCGCACCCCAGGGGTGGGGTCTGCACAGCATGCTGGGGATCAAACCCAGGCCACTGTGCTCTGCCTAAGCAGGTGCTTCAGTCTGCTGAGCTATCTTGCCAGCTCTTGTTAGGGGTGATTTTGAAAGATCAAGAAACTGTCCTGCTTCAGATAGAACCTGAGCTTATACTCACTGCCCCTTATAGTAAAGAAAACTGTCACCCAAAGGATTTCCTTAAACTCATTTTTTTGCATCTGCCTTTGGCTTGCAGGAGAGGAGATCATGTTGCAAAAATATGCTAAAGTAGTTTTTGCAATTGCAGTAGATAGAGGATTAAAGCAAGGCCGTTGAGAATGTTGATTCCTTGGAGAAAATTAAAATCCTATTGTGGGTGGAGAGAGGATTTGTGAGTAATTTTCATGCTGCCTGCAATCCTCTGTGACTTCAGGGTGCAACAAGGTACTGTGAGGGTCTTTGGAAGTATCCTGAGACTGTCACCCTCCTTATTCTTTAAACATGACCCAGCACAAGGCCCTGAGAGAGTGGGGGTGCTCCAGGCATCAGAAAACAATCAAGATAAGCTCCTTGTTCTGAGCTTCATGTCCAAGGGTCCTCCCTTCTCTCTCTGCTTCCTGGCTGACCCTTACCCATGCCCGGCCTGATTTGGCCTCAGCTGGCTGTAGACTAAACTTGTGAGTCAAAATAAATTTTGAAGTTGTGGGTGTAAGCTATTTTGTTCCAGTGATAGAAATGACTAAGGCAGGTAGACCTGCTGGTACACCATACAGAGGAACGAGGGTGCCAGTGAAGGATGTGAAAGAGGAGATGGACTTGGGAAATCAGGTCAGTATGTTCAAAGGAACCTTAGACCTTGAAGTATAGAAAAACTAAGATGTTCTTTATGAATTAAGGAATATTTTAATATTTGAATTGTATACTAATTTAAAATAAATTATAAGCTTATGAAAATAAGGAGTTTTGAATTTAAGGCTCATTATCCTCAAGAACATTTATTTCTTGGTTAGTCAAAGGTTGCACTGGTAAAATGCCCCTTTACCTTCAAATGAATTCCTAGGATTAGGAGAGACCTGCATTGGTAAGGAGAAAACTGGCGGGCAGAAAAAACAAACAGAAACTCAGCCAAGAAGGGCCGAACTGACCTGTGGAGGATGTCCTCTTTCCACTCTGTAAAGTGATATCCTTAGTAAATTAAAATTTTCCTGGGATAAAACTGAGTGTTAAGTTAATAAGACTCAGATTTCAAATGTGAACTGCCATGTAGGTGCTGTGGGGACTTGGCCCAGTTAGCTGTCCTCGTCTTCAACATAGACTCTCCATCTTTTCTCTCTCTTTGCACAGGAATGCCAGACTTTGCTTTCTGACTAGCTTATCATCACTCTGTGAATTTTGCCTCCTGCTGCTCCTGAAAGGGCACTGATTCACTGAAGCAGGAAATGAGGAGATCTAAGTGTGCATTGAGGGGGTGGGGATTCATTTATTAGGTTTCTCTCCTATTCCAAGTTTCAAGTGATGTTAATATTTTTGCCACTTGTATGGAGAAACTGACTTTGCTGTCCAAGTCCAAACTCATCCATGACCCTCCTCCTCTCCTTAAAGAATATGAAATAATTAATCAAGATATGCAATTCCATTTTCTAAGCATTTTTGGACAAAAAAACATGGGGAAAAATTACTAAGTTCCTCCCAGGCAATCTTTATGTCATGTATTTTATACCAGTCAGCTAGTTTAAATTTCTGAGCTTTTCTGATACCTGTTGTATCCCTGATTTCTCTGGAAGGTGAGACACCTACAACACTGTGGTATGCACGTGCTAAAAGGACAGATAGAAGAGAGAGCATCTTTGTTGTGAAGGGGAGGACAACTAACAGGCCAACTCCCCATAGTTTGTAAATGGCAGTTCATATTTGAGTTGAGTCGCATTAATCTCCAAATTCAGTTTTTTCCTAGGAAAATTTTAATTTCTTGAAGGTACCATAGCTGTAAAATATGTGAGACCATGAACAGTGCAGCTTAAACACTCACAAGAATTTTAAATTGCTTATAACTAATAGGGTCCTTAAAAAGAACTTGGGAGTTGGTCCCATTGTTCATGCAACATTCTAAGGGTATGAGGCTTATTTTCCTTCTGTGTTTTTTAAAAATGGATTTTCCTATACTGAGGTCTTGTTGCAATCTCATCCTCAGCACACAGAAGCTGTTGCTCATGTTCGCAGGTAGATGAGATGTGATACACAACAGCCATGTGCCTCAGCGACTCAGTGTCAGGTAGCCCTTCCACCAATTAGACTGTGTTCCCTGGTGATCCTAGAGTTCTCACCCAGGAGATGTCTTTCCTGCTCTTTTCATATTTCCATCTGTTCTCAGTGGGGACGGTTTTCCACAGTGACACCTGCTCAAATGGTTTTGAACTTTGAGAGCTGGCCTTGGCACCTCAGGCAACCATATCTCCACATCCTCTCTGAATCACTGTGTTTAAGTGTGTGTCCTCTTGTCTTCTGTAATCGATTCGGGCTTCTCCAAGGATATAATCAGTGTCTGGTTAATCTTTATATTTCTCACATCACAGAGTTCAGTTCTGAACATGTCTTCATAATTGCTGGAGTGAATGGGTGGATAAATTTAGTATAATGATCTTTGACAAATCTTATTGCTACTATAACATCTCCACACTAGTAGAAGTCAATTAGAGACAGCAATTTTATGAAATCTTTTGAACTTCCGTACTAGATGTTAATTCTTAGAAAACTTTAAATGTGATGTATATGTTTCAGGTTTAAATAGGAAGCAGCTTTTGATAGAGAGCTTTACTCATATAGGTGAGTTCACATGTCTGTTCTTAAGACAGGCAGATATATTCATCTCCTTTTTAAGAGATGAAATGATTATTTGTCTCCCATGAAGAAACTGAACTTCAATGAATGGAACTCAATGACATTTCTATGCTATAGACTACAAATACTTAAAAGAGAGTCCTTCAGATCAATACTTGTTCACAATGACAAACAGCCCTAAGTACCCTATAGAAATCACCATGTAGGTTTAAAGATAGAACCAACCTGAATTCAATGTATTAAATGTTGAAAAGTAGAGAAAAGCACTTGGCAGAAGGATAAAAATTTAAGTTCATCTCCCAAGTTTCTAAACCAGCTTTGTTTGACAGGAATTCGGAAATGTATTTTAGGATATATCAATGGACCAGAAACAAGGAGTAGATCAAGCATTGAGGGCAAAATGGAGAGTTGGCTTCTTGTAGAGAATTTTTTTTAAAGCAAAATGTTAAAGTCTATCATTTTTTCAATATTTGCATTGACAAATTACTTGAAAATATACATGATCCCCTTGGAGAAATAATGCATAACATAAAACTGAGTGGGATATTTACATATAAAATTGCATTTAAAGAATTCAGTATAGAGGAAAAGGGAAGAATCTTTTAGCTACCCAAGGTAAATAAGTGATGATGCAGAATTTGAAAATCAATATGTGAGAAAAATTTCATAACACTTTTCAATGCTCAGTTAATTGGGAAGTCTTAAAGTGTTTACCTAGAGATAAAAAGACACATCATTGCAATTTGATTATCATGCATATATCAAAGTACACCATGTTAAACTTCATTAGGTGATTTAGTGGGAAAAACCTAGGACTAATGAGTGCATGCATTGAATCAGAATATCCTTGCCTGGAGAAATGAATTTAGTCAGCAAATAGTTCCTAAATACTGTGGTGTACTCAAAAAGAGGAAAGTGAGTAATGGAAAGGAAAGAGGCTGGATTATATAGAGACAGTGGAGCACCTACAGTGCCCCTGCTGTGTGCTGTGTGCTGTGTATGGTGACCTGATCAAATAAATTTTCACCATACATCTGCACAGGGACTTCCGTTTCTTTTCAGTACATCCAAATATTGAAGTAGTCTTGTGGGTGAGAGCGAAGCATGTGCAGAGTTATCTGACTTGGAAAAGAAGTGACCCTAAGTTGTAAATACTTGTGTGTGATGATGCCAGGGTACATCCAATATGGAAGTGTGCTGAGTACCAGGGGATGAAGGAATGGAGGTCAGGAAAGCAGTCACTGGCGCTGGAGAGGAAACAACAGGGACTCGGGGCCCTGAGACTGCTCTAGTGCCTGTTTCTGTGGATCCCAGAGCATCCAAGCAAACCCTAGAGCCAAGAGCCACGTACAGGAGGAGAAGTAACACTTGAACAAAAACTTCTGTTCTCTAGTTATTTTGCAAGAACTGCCATAAATGACCAAGTCCCATGCACCGAGGAGCTTAAATAAGAGAAATACATTGCCCCCAGCTCTGGATGCCAGATGTCTGAGAGGAGGATGTCACAGGACTCCTTTCACAGCCTAGGAAGGGCCAGGTGCAGGTCTCTCTCCAAGGCCCTAGTGCCTGCTGGAGTTCTGGGGTGTTTCTCGGCTTATAAAATCATCACATTGATCTTGGCCTTCATGTCCACACAGGGTTTTCTCTCCCTGCACATGTCTGTACCTCTACAACTCTCCTTTTTATAAGGATAGCTGTTATAGAGGGCCAGGGTCCACTCTTGAAAACTTACCTTTGACTTCATTGCCTGATGCCTCATTTATTTTTCTCTCATTGCTGGGACAAAATACCTGACACCGAAAATTAAGGAAAGAAAGGTTGTTGTACCTCAGTCTGTAGAGATTTCAGTCTAAACTTGGCTGGCTATAAGGTAGAGTGGCACATCGCAGAGAGCAACAGTTCATGGTGGTAGAAAACAGCAAAAAGGAGCAAAAAGGGAGGAGCACCAGCAGAGAGCAAATTCTGTTCCTCCCTTGTATCACATTCAGGCTATCTGTCCCAGGGCAGGCATAGCACTCACACCCATAATCCCAGCATTGGATCATGAATTCATCAGAAACTCTAGAAGCTTGTCCCATGAATGCATGAGGCTTTGGGTGACCTCTAGACAAAAACCATAACACCTGAGCAATCACATTGTTTCCTAAAACATCACATTATAAAATATTGGCAGTTAGAACTTGAACATTTCTTTTTTGGAGGAACACAACTCAATCCATAGCATGCCTTACATATATTATGACATACTTGGAATTCAGCCTGATGTTCTTGAAAATCAAACACTGTAATAACATTGGTAAGATGTAAAAGTCATTGAAAATGGTACAGTTAGCATTTAAAGAAAACTAAGGCGGGGTGAGGTGAAAACAACTTCCTAAGATCAATAAGGCATGATTTTGTTTTCCTTTCTTCACTGTTTTCACATAAATATCCCTTTTATGTGAGGGACATAGTTTTCTTATTAGTGGATTTGAATTTAGCTGGTGCTAAAGCAGACTTTGGGGATGAAATAGCTATTGAAATAGCTACAGCAATGTTAACTCCTTCCTATGGAAATAGCCTTTTTCAGTGAGTGGTTATTATCTGGCACACACGCATCAGACATAGTATAGCAGTCTGCACTGTGGCATGAAAAGACTTGGATTTTAGGATTAATGGTAACATTAACTGTGTCTTCTTATGCAAATCTTTTGATAACTCCCGGGCACAGTGTATTCTTGAAATAAGACCGTGTGGCATAGGATTTTAGCATATATATTTATATTCCTAGAACACTTTTATTCTTTCTGGTTTTCTGATGATGCCATTCATGAAAATAAATTACATTGCACATCCAATGGAACCCTAAACTCTAGGAGGTGATTTTAAACCTCAGAGCTAATGGAAGAAGAAATGTGATGGAATACATTTCAGTGGAGAGTGGCTTGATTTATGAATGATTGCTTCTTATGTTCATTAAAAACAGTTCTTTTGGAAAATTCCCAAAAACCTCTATCACATTTAAGAGGAACATAGGTTATTATTTCCTTGTCTAAAGTAATATTTTAACCCAATGTGCTTCATCTTTAAGTGATTGTTTGTTAAGTCAACTTAATGTATCATGACTAGAATTAAAAACAAATAGCAGAAAGGAAAGAAACAGAAAACATACTGAAGATAAATTTATATATTAAAACTAGGCCACATGCCAGGCATAGTGGTACATGCCTGTTATCACAACACTTAGGAGATTGAGACAGGAGGATTGCTGCAGGTTCCAGGCCAGTCTGGATTACATGTTTTAAGAGCACTGTAGTGAGACCAAAATCAGTCCATCAGTCTGTATTGTATTATGCAGTGCTTTTTTTTTTTTTTTTTTGTACTGGGTCTCACTATGCAGATCAGACCCATAGTGATCTTTCTGTTGTCAGCCTCCCCAGAGCTGGGATTACAGACATGTGCCACCATGCCTGGACTCAGTCGCTGGCTCAGCACTACTGGTGGCAGGGCCAGTAAAGCATGTGGTACTGGGGATCGAACCCTGGTCTCTGCGCTTGCCTAAGCGGGTGCTTAGTCTACTGAGCTATCTTGCAGGCCCTATGCAATGCAGTTTTGACAATAAATTCACACAAATTTAAAGGCTAGCAATTTTCTTAAGTACCACCAATGAAGCATTGTCTTTTCAGAAGTTTGAAATCAACAATAGAATATAAGATCTAAGAAAATATGATAAAATATGAACAGTTTACTTAATTGTCACTGCTTTCATTAAAATAATGATAAAACTTGGTAGAAATAGAAAAGAGTGCTTTATAAAGCAAAGTTCAATCTACATTGGTTAACAAATTTTATAAAGAAAATATAGCCATTTAAATAAGCCTGGCCTAACAAACATAGAGGAACATCACCCTGGGGTACTAAACATTTTTAATCAGATATTTCAACAAACTTCAAAGTAAACTTTTAAAAACAGAAATAGTGCCCATTGTCTAAAGCCAATTCAGTGTCATTTTTCCCTGGATTCCACCTCCCTTCTCAATCTCTTTTTCCCCACTCCAATTATTTTGAGTGAAATTCCTGAAATCAGCACTAATCTCCAGGTATGAGCAACAGTTACTACTTTAAAAGTTTAGATTTTCAGCAAACTGTTATAAATTGATGGATTATCATGAGGTGTGACTGAATATATACTATCATGGCCAGAAACAAATATATGTACTAGTAAATGTTGGTAGAGAGGCTGAGAAATTAGAATTTTCATCCAGTTTGGAGCAAATGTAAGATTTCACAGTCATTTTGGAAAAGTTATGCAGTTCCCAGAATTGCTAAACACAGAGTTCCCAAATGATCCTGTAATTCAACACCAAGTTATCTACCAAGGAGAAATGGATACATGCATACACACCAAAACTTGAACCTGAATGCACTTAACAACATCATTTATTATAGTCGAAGTATAGAAACAAGCAAAGTGTCCACAAACTGATAAATGGATAAAGTATATGGTATATTCTGTTGTGGAGTACTATTCAGCAAAGAAAAGGGATGACATACTGATATACCTTTCGATACAGACAAACTTTAAAAAGAAGATGATAAGTCAAGGAAGCACATCACTAAAGTCTACATAAGATACAAGTCTATTTGTATGAAATGTCCAGAGTTAGTAAATCCATTGAGATAGGAGTTTAGTGATTGACATTTATGAGAAGATGAAATCGAGTGAGAGAGCGACTGATTATTTTGGGGAATAAGGCATTTTTTCTTGAGGCTAATGAAAGTCCCTAAAATGTATTATGATACTAAATATATACTAAATATTAATGAGTTGTATGCTTTAAATAGGTGAATTTTATGGTACCTAAAACTATTGAATTGGTCATTTTAAATAGGTGACTGGTATCTAGGGAGATCTTACTTCATTAAAGCTGTTATTTAACGAAATGAAGGAAAAGGGAAATAACCAGTAGGTTAAAAGTACAACGTATCCTTATTTCCCAAAGAGAAGAAGACAATGAGAATTCCAGGGCTCATCACTGTACATTTAGGTGGATGTGAGTAAACTTATCTTTGAAAGAAAACATAAAGCAAGGTCATCCTGTATCATGGACACTATTTTGTCTCTGGCCAAGACTATAATCTGGTTTAATCCACGCATGCATATTGGCTAAACTTCTCATCCTTTATTTTCCTTTTGAGAAAAAAAAATCGAGATTGTCTGCTCAAATGTTGCCTCAACTTCATCTCAAGAGAGCACATTCCCAGCCCTCACCGCTTTGCTCTGCCGCCTGAATCCCGGGGAGCGCAAGGCATCTCATAGCTGTGCTGTCAACGGAGAAGGAATGTCGTGACAGACAACTGCACTAATTGCTATAAAGATATCCTCAACGTGAAGGATTTGTCTCATGGCCATTCGGGGTCATCACGGGCAATGCTGATTCGCAGAAAAGCTGCTCTGAATCTGGATCAGTGGGCAGTGGTCGTTATGGCTGGGGTGGCCCAGTGCACCCGCGGGTGTCCCTGTCCATCTCAGCCCTGAGGTCATTTGTGGTCTCTGACTTGTGCATGTTGGAAAACTGACAGTTGCTGTCAGCCTGGCTGGTTGACATTGACACAAATATTAAAGAAGGTCTTTAAAAGGATGTGTTGATATGTTAAAAGGGTGAGCAACTCACTCCTAGTGGTGAAACATTTCTATTTTCCTCCTTTTTGAAATATTTAACATGAAAATATATAATTAATGCCATTTTTAAGGAGCCAAGGAGCCAGGCAATGATGGTGTGTTCTTCAATAGAAATCATGAAAATCCACATGCAATTCATTCTTACCTTCAATAAGTAGTTCAGCTTTCACTTTCCTTTCTTCTTTCCCATTTCCTCATTTCTATTTCTTCAAGTTTTGCCTGAATCTTTTAACAGTAAAATCTAAAATGTGATGAAGTCCCGTTTCCACTGGAACAGACCATTTTAGGTTGAGCTGTGGTAATACCAAGATTCATCTCACCATCATGCCACCCCACAGCACGAAGTTAATCTGGGGGAGATCTTGGGGGGAGCAGCCTTCTGTGGCTGTCACTGCCCGTGGCTGAGCAGGCCCTTTATCTCAGCCTGTACCCCACAACTGCACTCACCCCAGCTCAAGGATACACTAAACTGCCCATCTCATTCCCCCTAAATTCTGATATTTTATGAAGGTGAATACTGGATATTGACTTTAGTAATGAAGACAATAGCTTGTCAACCTACCAGGCAAGAGCTTCTTATTATATTTTTAATTTTATTAGTGCATGCTAGCAATACATGATGTTTGTATTCATCTTGGAGAGGGCATCCATGTACATAACACAGCTTGTTCCTTTTGTAAATCCCTCTTTCATGTCACTCACCTCTCTCTTTGTCTCTAAATCCCCAGTCCCCACTTCCAATCTTGTTATTCTTAGCTCATCTCTATGACATGGTTCATGGATGGTCATTTGGGCTCCTGTATATCACATATCATCAACCTTCTTTCTCCCCCTGTCCGTCTGTCTTCATCTACCATCTGCTTGAGCCTTTCCCACTTACAAGAGATCATTCCCCAGTTTCCTTCTAGTCATCCTTTATTTTGCTCTTCATGTACTTTGCCTCACTTAAATGAGAGATAGCATGTGGCATTTAAGCTGTATGTCTGATTTATTTCATTCAACATTGTTTTTCCCAGATAAATTGATTTTTTT
>NDGM011207490.1:1919-13143 GCA_002564305.1 Octomys mimax | reverse complement strand
AACAGAGAGAGACAGAGGCAGAGAGAGGAGAGACAGAAACAGAGACAGAGAGAGATAGAGACAGAGAGACAGAGAGAGATAGAGGCAGAGAGACAGAGAGGCAGAGAGAAAGATAGAGATAGAATCTTCTTGAAGAGCCATGGGCTGAAGACAAAGCCCTTTCACATGGGTCTTTGGGAGACTCTTGCACAAAGCATAATAAGATCTGTACTAAAAGAGAATTCTGTATTATTGTCTTAATCTAGTCATCACACTTATTACATCTTGTCTTTATATAGAACCCTTTGTTCATTAAAAAGTCAATAATAAAAAGCTACCTATGTATTACTACCATTGTTAAAAATGGAGAAAACAAATCTCTGGTGTATTGATGTAAGGTCCAGTGGAATTTAACTTTAGCATGGAGTGGTAAAGAAAAAAAGTCCAATTGTATGCAACCAATTTCTCATCAGTCTTGCAGTAGGATTGCATTTAAGTAGCTTAAGTGAGTAGCCTTGTGTTTGTGATGGGCACAGCAAATCCTCCTTGCTGAAGTTGCTAAATCCTCCTCACCTAACAGTGATCCCCTTTGTTGATCTTTAGGGCATGGTGTCTCATCTGTTTATTTTGGCCTTTTATTTGACTTTCATTGACTTTGTGGCCAAGCCTGTTTTCTTTGTTTGCTATGTTAGCTCAGATATGTAGGTGAACTCAGCCATTTAGCACTGGGCATGTAATTTTTGAAAATACACATGTTGAATTTGATGAGTGAATATAATTTTGCCTTGAAAATGGAAAAGCAAATGTTTGACTTTTGAGTAATATCTTGCTATCTTTTAGCAGATTGTTCAATTGTCTTTTGCTAAGATATAGCCTTCTGGCCACAGAGTTTCTATCAGTTTTTTTTTTTTTTTCTTCACTGCTCTATCTTAAACTGGATGGGAACAACTTATCTTCTTTAAGTGCTTCCTCAGATATTAGCACCTTTCGGTGCTAGTTCCTGGAGAGATGCAGCTGTCACTCACCTCAGTACTCAGGCAGTATCACGTGAAATTCTTCACATGTGCTGAAGAATCTTATTACTCAAGATAATCACGCGTTGTGCCATGTTTCAAGTATTTAAAAAATGTAAACATGCATATTGGGCAGTTATGTCAATGCATGTAAAAACAGAGAAACTAAAAGTTGTGAATGAATAAATTTGTCCCTGTTGCTACTACTGACTTTTCTTTAAGAAATTCAACTTACTGCCTTGTTTTAGGTATGATTGCATTTCAAAATTTTATTCTCTTCTACAAAATACACTTAGGAAAGTCAAGATGTAAAATGCTATTTATTTATTTATTTTTGCATTATGGGGGCTTGAACTCAGGACCTTGCACTTGCCAGGCAAGTGCTTATTTTACTGAACTATCATCCCAGCTCCCTAAAATGTTTTTTAAATCCTAAAGTTTTATATAAATTTTATTTTTCTTTCATGTATTATTTTTGAAATAAAACCAATGAAACCAGATCAAAGAATGTGGAAAATTGAAATCTTGAGACACTTACAATTCTCTGTATTATTGGGGTGATAACTGTAATTGGAATACCTTGAACAGTTGAAGGCTTCTGTTGGCTTCAAATGGGAGTTACTCAAAGTTACTTATGTAAAGAGTTACTTGTATAAAATTTCCTTCAGAATCTCTATTTATAGGCTAGAGAGCTTACAGGATGTTAAAAGGGTGTTGTCTTATTTTATAGGGTTTCTTTGTTTGCCAACATACTTGAAGTTTCAATATACAAAAGTTATTCATGTAATCTCTTCTTTTATGGATGTGGTTTTTAAAAGTTTCAGGTACCTGCTTGCAAATGTTTCTCAAGAATATTTCCTGGTATCTGGGGATTGCTATGACTTTTGTTCTCTTTCTTTTTTGAACTATTTTAAAAACAGTGGCTTTCAAATATAGTGCATCTTTCAAAAGAAAGAAGATTTGGAAAAGAACAGAAAGCTGAGCCTGGGTTTAGTCATATGACCAGCAGAACAAAGACCTAAGAAGTCTTTCATAAACAGAGCTCTTATTTTATTATGTCAGTCTTCTGATACTGACATCAAATTAATGAACAAAATCATAAGACAACTAGCCACCTTTGGGACTGTGGGAGTGTGGAACATCAGGTAGACAAGAGGGACAGGCCTGAAGAGATATTTGGTTTGTTCGTTTGGGTTGTGTTGTTACCATTTTTAATGAAAGAAGTAAATGATTGCTTTATATCTGTATCTCTTGAATTGTTTCTTCCTTATATTTTTCCTTGTACTTGGAAAGATTTGACTTCACATTCAAAGATCTTTTGTGATCCAGGTCTAGGGAGCCACTGTGGGAGGATGAATGCCCACATGGACAGTTGTTACTTGTGTCCTTAGCTTTTTCCTGTGTTCATTCACTGCCAATATCATATTTTTCTTGTAAACTTCATCTAGTTTTGCCAACTTGCAGGTTTTTGTAGTATCTCAACACAACCTGGCCTTTATCACCCATTTGGATGGACATGTACTGAACATTGAATTTCTCTCTCAGTTATTTGAAAAGTGGAACATTGGTAATTTTCCTGTGGATGAAGGAAGGTACATAGAAATGCCTGCACTGTTTCCTGCTCCAGGCAGAAGCTACATAGAGACTAACCTCCTTTTGGTCTCTACAACTTCTGCAATGACTACAGATGGAAAGAGGAAAGGGAGTTTTCAGCTAGGTTTCTCTATCCAGAATTTCTTGGTCTCTGTACTAGTGTACAACTATACTCAGTCTTTTGTTTAGATTTCTCAGTCTTTTTTCTTCTTAAACCTAGGATCATAATTTTCACACACTTGGAATCCTACTCAGGCATTAAGCTATATGTACTCCTTGAACAGAAGCTTGGTTCCATATTTTTTTATTGTAGTTGGTAATGATTTTTGTGTAAGTTGAAAAAAAGCATATTATAGCCACATTAGGAAGAGAATAGACTCTGGAGTTAGGCATGTCAGGGGTTTAACCCTTATTCCTCATGTGCTGACATTTTCACTTCTTAAACCAGTTGTATGACATTTCTTCTTAATTTGGTTATAGTAAAGATCTATCCCATAGTACTTGTTATGAAAATTTCCTGAAATTATACTCACAAAGTGCTACCAGAGCCCAGCCCCTGGCTTATACTCAATACATATGAATTTGTTTTAAATTTATTTGAGGTATTCAAAAGGCTTTTTTATTTTTAAAAAGACATGTTTTAAAAATAAAAAGACTTGACTTTCATTCATTCTTCAAATGTATGTAATGCCTTTTCCTTATGTCAAGCCCAGGCTTAAGAGTTGGGAATATATAGTGTATAAAATGATATTTTAAAATATTAAATTTATATAAGAATTCATATTCTTATATGGAACACAAACAATAAACAAAATAGACTTGTGATGCATTTATCAAATAATGATCACCATTACAGGAAACAAGTTATCCTAGGAGCAGATAATGATTGAGTAGATTCTTGAAGGGGGTGAGGGAGTGAATGATTTGGATTCCTGTGAAAAAAAGAGAATGACAGGTGCATTATTCTGAAACCAACAGATTGGTTTTTCTGCAGTGTGGTGGGAAGTGTAGCCATACAGGTAGCAGAGGTCACATCATTTGGGATCTTGAAGACAACATAAAGACTATGGTGTTACTCTGAGGAGAAGTAGGGCCAATTTAGAGAGTTGATCAGAGGAATGAGATGATCTTACTATGGTTTAAAAAGAAAGAAGTCTGGCTGGCCTTTTGAGAAAAGACTATTAGAAGGACCAGTGCAGAAGCAGGGGAAACCAGCAAGGAGGCTATTGCAGTGACCCACACAAGTGATGGTGGTAGCTGGACAAGAGTAGTAGGTAGCAGAAGAAGTGGTTGGAATCTGTTTTACTTGAGCAGGTCGGGCTGAAAGTTTTTTGTCAGGTGTGGAAAGCAACAAAAACAAGTAAATGAACCAAACCACAAATAAAGGCTGCTGCCAAAGATTTTGGTATAAGGAACTAGGGTTGCTGGTAACTGAAAGAGGAGGGCTGGAAACATTATACATTTGGAGTAAGAATGAGGAAGAAGATCAGAAGTTTGGTTTGAGTGATGTTAAATTCAAGATTAAATTGCCCATTGGACATAGAAGTAAACATTCATTAAATTTTTTAATTCATGAAAATGGGTGAAGATTATGAAGGAAAAAGTACTAATAAGCAAGAGACTCAGACTTGGAGATCATTAAAATTAAGAAAAGCTGAAGATGAGGAGAAACTCTCTGAGTATATGTTGCCTACAGTGGAAGTGTAGTTTGGGAATACATTTTGAGGAAAATTATCTAGATTTACCATTTATCTTAGTTCAAACACTAAGAAAGTGAAATGTTTGTTTCCTTGAAATAAATATTGCACATCTATTGGTAGAGAATCATAGAATTGCAGAAACATTCAGTGAATTTCTACAAAAGACAGAAACATCTCTTCTGGAGACACTAAAAGCTCTTTTTAAAAAGATTGTAGAAAGCAATAGTAAATTTAGAAATGGCTTATACACACATCAGAAAAGTGGGGTAATGGATTGGGTTAAGAAATGATGGTCGATGTTTTTAGTAGGTAGAGCCATGTGGTTGATTTAGAAATGGCTTATGAAAAAAATGAACATCAATTCAAATTTATGAGGAAGAGAGCATAGACTGTAGAAAGAAAATTTCAAAATTGAAAATGGCTTATTAGCCACTGAACAACTAGGTCTAGTTTTCTGTATTGCTTCTTTCTTTTTTTTTTTTTTTGATACAGGATCTTACTACATAATTCAGACTCACAGTGATCCTCCTGTTTCAGCCTCCCTAGTGCTGGGATTACAGGCGTGCGTCACCACGCCCGGTTATGGGGCTAGCAAAGTGCACCCAGTGTTCCCAAGCTGGCACAGCATGCCATACTGGGAATTGAACTTGGGTCCTTGCACTAACCAGGCAGGTTCTTAGACTGCTGTGCTGTCTCCCCAGGCCTAGGGCTAGTTTTCTGACGAGTGAGTAATTTTTTCCTTGTCACTATTATTATTGTTATTATCATTTAATTAAAAAATTTTTCATTTTATGTATTTGGTACAGGGTCTCACTATGCAGCTAGGACTTGTAGTGATCCTCCTCATTTCAGCCTTCCCAGTACTGGGATTACAGGCGTGCTCCACCACGCCCAGATTTAGTTGCTGGCTCACTGCACCTCCAGGGCTGGGAATGAGGGACAGAACCCTGGTCCCTGAACTTGCCAAAGTAGGCACTTAGTCTGCTGAGCTTTTTTGCCATTATTATTATCATCATCATCATCATCATCATCATCATCATCATCATCATCATTCAGGATCCCATAGAAAACAGATGGTTCAGGGACAATTGAGAACTTGATGAAGGAATTTTTTCAAAGATAGAAGCAGGGTTAAAGAATTATCCAATATCCTGTTGGTGCTTCGCACTGGTACCACCAGGCAGGAAACTGCACAGGGCATCCAAAGCTGGAAGTCAGTCTCCAGAACCACAGAGTAGGTAAGAAGGATGAAGACAGATTATTCAGCCTCCTGTCTCCATACAAAATTTAGGGGGCCCAGGAGATGGCTCAGTAGGATAAGCACTTGATTGGCAAACGCGAGGATCTGAGTTCAATCCCCAGTTCCTCAAAAATAAATAAATTAATTAACTAAATTAAATTAAATTAGGGCAGGGGATGCAGCTCAGCAGCACAGCTCCAGCTCTGGAAGCACGCCTGGAAGCTTTTACCTCCTCTGCGGTGACGCTGGCCTTCTCCTTCCTGTAGACGCTCCTGATGGGCATCACAGGTCCTGTCACCTGGGTGGCCAGTTCCAGTTTTTCAGTAGAGCTGTCTGCCTTCTTGGGTGTTGACGGCTTCCGGGAGAAGAGATTAGAGCATTGGCCTGCAGGGACTCAGTGGATTTGTTCTTCCGCCTTGGGTCTGCCGAGATGCCAGTGGTCCTCCGGGCCATCTGCTTGTGAATATCGGCCACCCGCAGCATCTCCAGACTGAAGCCCCTGCCTGCTCGGACCTTGGTGTGGTATCGCACCATGTGACAGCGCACCATGGGCCGGATGGGTGCGGACGCGGGGCGCGGGGCATCTTTTGAGCTGATTGATGGCATCATGTAGCCAGACTCCGCTGCCAGTCCTTGTGGAAGTGGGGCTTCAGAATTGTGCCATTCCGGCTGGGCGCCATGACTGCCTCTTAGGCCGCGGATCCGCTGAACAGAAAGGTCTGCTCAAATATTTTTAAAATATTTATAAACAAACGCCTTTTTCTGTTTGGAGAAGAATCTGCTTGTAAGCAAGGTGCCATGTTTCCAGCTGCACAAAGTCTCATTTTGTTAGCATATGCTCCATAAGAAAGAAATCCATGTCTATTCATTAGAGTCACTGCTTCTTTAGCCTTTATGACAACAGCCAGACTTGCATCTCAGTGTATTCAAGGCCCTCCTAATAGAGGCCAGTGAGCTAAAATAGTAGTTGTACAGTATTATCTGCTGATAGAGAAAATACAAAATGAAAAAGAGGTAGTGTAAGTGCAAGAAGGTTCTAAGTGAATTTTTATTTGGTAATCACAGCTATATATATTTGAAAAGTAATACAACTCAATGCAGGTGAGGTAGATGGCCTATCTACTCTTGATATTTGATAATTCTTGGACTGACATGTGGATTTAAGGACTTTTCCCCAGACTCCTCACCCAAAGTAGATGCTGATGGACTTAGGTTTTGGGGTTTAACAAAACCTCTGGGCAGTAGAGGTCTAGCTCAGAAGATGCAAATAAAACCTGAAGTACCAGTTAGCTAGGAAGTTGTTGACTCTAGCCAAGTAAATGAAGGGGCTAAAGTCCCATGAGTCCAGTCCACAATGTGTAGCATCACTTTCTCATGTTCCCATCACACAACACTTGGGCAGGCAGACTTCCCCTCCCCTTCTCCAAAATTCATGTCTAGCCAAAATGTGTATGTGTCTTCATTTGGAAATAAGGCCTTTGCAGATATAATCAAGTTAAGATGAGATCACATTTGGTTAGAGTAGCTCTAGTCCAATGACTGGTGTCTTCGTAAGAGGGAAATTTAGAAATGCACACAATAGAAAGACAGCCCTGTGAAGATAGAGGCAGATGTTGGAGTTATGCTGCTACAAGCTAAGAAGCACCAAGGATTGCTGGCAACAAACAAAAGCTAACAAGAGGCAGGGAGAGATTCTTTTTTGGAGCCTTTGGAGAGAGGATGGCCCAGCTAACACCTAGGTTTTTTATTTCTAGCCTTCAAAATGATGGGAGTATAAATGTCTGTTATTTTAGGCAACACGGCTTGTGGTTCTTTATTATGAAAGTTGTAGAGAACTAATGTAACATAATCAATTCTGCCCTCAGCTGCAGACTCGGATGGTATTCAAAATGTTTAATAACATTACACTCTCCATCCAGACGTCTGCTGCATTTATGGAGCAGGTTCCAAATGGATCTTTGCTTTTTGAAAGTCAAGGGCATTTGTGCTGGGTTGTTAGTGTGGTGAAGAATTTTTGGGGTGAACTGGGGAAATAGCCTTGGCTATTTAACCTCTGACTTAGAATTTTAGTATTTTATTTAGCAGTCTAAGCATCTGCCTCAGCAAGCACAGGGACCAGGGTTTGATTCCCGGTCCTGCATGTTGCCCCAGCCCCACCTCTGGGGCATGCTGAGCTGGCAGCTGAATCTCGGTGTGGTGGTGCTGGCCTATAATCCCAGTGCTGGGGAGGTTGAAAACAGGAGGATAACTATGAGTCCAAGCTGCATAGTGAGGCTCTGCACCAAATACATGCATTTAAAAAAAACAATAAATTTTAATATTTTAGACACCCATGGAATTGTATTAATGTACATTAGGCATGTCTAAGACCCTAGATGGTCTAAGTTAATATGCCTTTCCTTCTTGCCACTACTAGAGTGCTAAGACTCAAAATTGTCCCAAACTAGGCCAATCAAAATTAAATTTAGGACTTTGTTCTTTGGCTAAAGGAGAACATGCCCTATCATTGGCCAGTGAATGTGAAGTAACATGGCCCTGATTGCTGCTAGCTGAAACTTTGCAACCCGGGAAAAAGCTAATGTAAGGGCAGAGTCGGCAATCGAAAAATGAAAGAACTGAGAGCCACAGACATGTGGATTTGGAACTATGATCATTTACACTGGAACCTCTCCCACCCTCCTATCCTATTAGATCCACTTAATCCTTTTTATTGTTTATGCACATTTGAGTTGGTTTTTTGTAGTTGCTATTTCTAACTAGGCACATCATTACTAATAGAATTTCAGTGATTTTCTTAGAAGGTATTTATTAGATTCTTCTATTTGAAACATTTTATTTTGCTATCTGCCAGTATAATAATTTAAATTTACCTTTTACCTTTGTGTTCTACTAATAAAAGAGACACCAACTAGGATTCAGAAAAGTAGGAATTTACTGAAAGGCTACTATGTGCTCATTTTGTACTAAGCTTTGGAATATAGCAAGCAGATGCACACATACACACAGATACTTGTGTGTGCACAAAAACACACTAACACATTTCTACTGTATATAACAAGAACTCCTGCGTGACAGATGCTGTGGATGGAAAGAATGAGAAGAATATCACAAACCAATAAGATGATCTGTACTCCATTGAAGACGGTAGAAAAATAAAGTTATTAATTCAAGAAAATATGGGCTTGTAAGTAGAATTCTCTTCTATAAGACTAACTCCAGAAATAAATTAAATGGCAATGAAAGGCCAATTTAAATGCAGAGGCTAGCAAAAGAACAGAGATGGAGAGAGATAAACAGAGCCATCTGGGGAAAATCATGAAGTTAAACTACTTTTCCTGTGTCTCAGTCTCCAAAATAAATCCTCCTTTTCATGTTCTGGGGCCATTTCAAACACAGGGCTAAGGAGTGGCAAAAACAATGTACCAGTGTTCTCTGTGCCCACTAAAAATGAAAATTTTGAGTTGTTTCTATCAATTTGGGTCACTTTGAATTATTGTCAGTGTATCTGCATCCTGAGTGCGAGGCATCTACCTTATGTTCCTCTTGGTAATTAAAGTGTGTAACCATTAACAATAAATATTAAAAAAAACTAAAGATTTGGCCAAAACTTTAATTATTTTAGACCATTTTTTAAGTTAGAATATTACTTTCTTTTCCTTTTTTTAAAGAATATTGCTTTCAATAATCAGAAAAAAAGAATTTTAGAAAGAAGCTGCAAAAATTACGAACTGGTTTTTCCTATTATGCAGTTCATGTGAAATTGCTGCTTTCTGAAGAACACTGAATTAAAATTTTATCAATACGTGCAGTGCCACACATTTCCTATTTTAGTTGCTATTTAGTATTCTGGTCTGCAGTGGAATACATAAAAATTAAATGCTAATGCTCTTTCATTCGTGATTTAACAGGTAAAAGTTGTTACCGCATGCAGTATTATCCTGTCTATGCACATATGTAATTGTTGTTTTTTTGCAATCATAATGTCTTCATGCATTCATTTGATTTCACCTTCCAAGCATGTGATATGAATGTCTTGGTTTTTAAAAAAATCATTATCTTTTTTAGTTTAGAAATGAAAAAATACATCTGAGAGTCACGCTTAAGAGGCTTCAGTTGAAGACTTAGTTTAATTGGTAAGGAAATTTTTAGTTTCTACCTTTTATTTTGTTTCATTTAATTTATGATTAACAGCTACATAAAATTGTGAGCCACCTAATGGAAGTAGTTTTATAAATATTGCATACCATTTTATGTTCTTCAATCTGTACTCCCCTTATCAAGTATTTTTATGTAAAAAAAATTTCAAGGTTAGTGTATAAGGAAGTAACTAGCTACTTTAGTTAGATTTCTCTTCCCTGAAGAAAATTACTATAATGGTTACTCTGCAAAAACGCAATTACTGTCACTGTAACAATCAATCACATTTTTTATATAAGAAACTTTAACAACTTTTGAATGCATTAAAAAATGAAAAAGATTCCGTGAAATAAGACTAGATACTCACCCCCCCACACCATCCTGATATCTGGTAAGAAAAAATACTTCAGTTATCTCTCTTGAGAAACATTTTAATGTTTCCTGTATGATTGCTGTGAAAGTTATAGTAGTAAGCAAGTTTTTTAGAACATCATGGAAAAATGTTACCTATATTCAACAATTTGAAGCTGATATTGTTTCTGATGAGTAACAGCTTAATCCTAACCCAACAAGATCTTGAGTTTCACAAATTAAATCAAAAGCCATAATTTGGAAAGGTTTAACATTTGTTATACCTCTGAGATGAAAACATTGCCTGGTGGGATGGAGGTTAGCATATAGGAACTACATTAAATCTTAGTTTTAATGAAAATCACTAGTTGAAGTCAGAAAAATTTTTAGTCTCCAAATGTTATGCAGTCTCATACTTTATAGACAGTATTTCCCCCTGAGAATCATCTATCATGAATATGCTACTTATGAAGGTAGAATACTAAATATAAAGTTACTATTACACAGTGTATACTCATACAATATTGGAAATCTAGAAACAGATGACATGTCTCTTATTTAATAATGTGTATATTGACATGATGAATATATATATACATTAATCAAAATATATCAAAGAATAAGGCATTTGAGTAAAATCAATTATTTCACAGAGCTATTGCACTAACACACAAAATTATCACCTAGCAGCATGGCTCACAGCTCTTTTATCTTGGAAGATGTCCTTGTCTATTTTTTCTTATTTTCCTTACTGTCTGTAGCACTAAATCCATCCTATCACTTGCCTAAATTGGATATAGTAGATGTTTTTAGTTCTCCCTTTTCCTTAGCTCCTCATTTCCTCCTTTACTTAATTCCCACTCAAACTTTCAGAAGTCTCTGGATACTCCCATGGCCTTAGTTTAGGTCCCCTGTTACCCTTTTCTCTATCTTGTCTGTGTTATCAGTCCCTCTCTGTTTGTCACCCTTTTATCTGCTTCCAGAGTTGTCTCTCCTAACACCTTGGTGTGACATGCTCTTCCTTCTGTATTCTATCTGCCTTCACTTTTTTTAGCTTCTTGGGCAATCCTGCCCACTGTCCTGTCCTGCCAATGGCCCAGGGAACTAGTCTACACAGTTCTGTAATTGTAGGTGCTTCCTTTTCTTCCTGGAGAACCTGGAGAATTTCTAGGCTTCTAATTAGATTTTTTTTTTTTTTTTTTCTGAACTGG
>NDGM011207485.1:2859-25767 GCA_002564305.1 Octomys mimax | reverse complement strand
AGCCAAGGAGGGAAGAGGTTTAAGTGGAGAGAAGGGCCAGGGGTGCAGCTCAGCACCCTGGGTTCACCCTGAATTTGATTCCTGGTACCAAAAAATGCATAAGTGGAGAGTAGAGGAGGGTAGAGGAAATTGTATCTGATGTAGAACCAGACCAGAAAAGGTACTTAGCTAAGTCTAAAAGGTACTTCAGCAGCCCCTGGTGTGGAAGAACCTAATGTGACTAGGTAACAAACTATAGAGAGAGCCAGTGAGATAGCTCAGCTTAGGCAAACTTAGGCAAAGCACAGGGACCATGATTCAATCCCTGGCACCACATGCCATGCCAGCCCTGCCCCCAGGGTGGGCTGAGCGAGCCATAAACAAACAAACAAACAAACAAACAAAAACCTATAGAGATAAAAACATTCACTCTTTGTCCAGTGCTCTTTAGCATAGTGTCACTACTTCTTATGAGCACACTGCTGCTCCCCCTAGCCTTTTCAGAAAGCAATACCAGATGACAAGAAAGCACACACACACACACACACACACACACACTCCACCAAGTAAATGTTCTTCTCAGTCCTGTTTATACCACAGACAAAATCCAACCAACATGCTCTTCTCCTTTAGTTCAAAACATGGATACTTCATCTTGTAGAATTGGTGAGGTGTTGAGCGTTGGTCCTCTGTGTTTGTGACTGGAAGGGGTTGCACGCATCAGCTGCTACTTGAGCTGATCTCCTCTTGCCTGTCGGGCGGGGGCAAGGTGGTGAAGAGCTGGGAAATCTAGATGGGCTATGGGCTGCTTCTTGTTTCCTCTGCAGACAGACTTACAAACATCTTGCGAGCGACTCCTCCGTGCCTGCGGAGCACTGCTGCTGCTAACCCAGCCCAAAGCTGCTTCAGTCCTCACATTTTGTGAGGCTGCTCATGGATGGTTTGATTTTCACCATCATGGATCGTGGAGAGGATATGATGTCAGAGGAATGACCTTCGGGGGAGGACAAAGTGCATGGGGAAGAACCTAGATTTTAGCTAAGACTGAGCCCTGGACAAGTTTATTTTACTTCTGCTTAGAAAAGCTTTAATGATCTTACTGATAGCCATTCATGTATTGGAAAAAATATGTGATTTTAAGCAAGACAGTAGCTGATATGCATGCTGTTTTTAAAGATTTATCTGAGGCAGTGTGTGTGAAAGGCAGAGTGAGGAACTGAGGAGATAAGAAAGGCCATAGGGGGGCTCTCAGGAAGGCAGGGCTGGTTATTTGGCTTGGTCTGGAGATGTCAACAACTCTGGGAATGAAAAGTGAAAGCAAGGCAAAGATCAAGGAAAATGATAAACTAGCAAAAACCCCCAAATGCCAAAGTAACAACAGAACAGCAAGCAGCCGCTTAGAAAATGAAAGTGTGAAGTGTTCAGACCTCTGCACAGCTCACACGATCTACTTACTGCTCTGGAGTCTGAGAGGGGCGGCCAGACATGAAGCTGCGACATTCCTCTGGTGCTGCAGACACCTGGCCTTTATCCACAATGCTTCCAGCCTCTGACCTACACAAATGGGGCACTGTACCCATCACAACAGACCAGGATATCTACACTTCACATGTTCCATAAAGCAAAACCTCTGTCATCCACAGTGTGTATGGCTCACAACCCTGGATCACTGTGAGCCTACATTTTCCGGGCTTTACGCCTTATAATGTGACTCACACTGACTTCTTGCCTATCGATACCACTGTTATTGCAGAATCCTTAACTACAAGCAGACTTTTGAACTTAGGAGTTTCTTTTCGTCTTCTTAAGTGGTACTTAATATGTAATCAACATAAAATAAGTGTATGCTTACTAGAAGAATAATTAACATGGTGGCACTGTATAGCAATTTATCTCCTGCTACATTTAGAATACCACTGAACAGAATGATGTGGGTATCAGAAATTGCTCTTCCCATCTGGATAAAAATGTAAATTTCACATAGAAGAGAATCAAATACACATTATTCAAAACTTTACCATATTATTAAGGACTATGAGGTGAAGTACAAATATATGAAAATCTGAGGAAAATTGAGCTCTGACTATTATAGAAGTGGTAGTTACTAAATAATAAACTAATTCCTATTCTAAGGTGCAGTTCAACCATATCACTAACCCCACTTATGCAAGTAGCCTTCCACGCTTTTATTATAGGTAATCACATCGCAGACCCCATGGCTAACATACTACACTTACTACACTGACATGAGAAATCACAGATATTTGGGGAGCCCAAGCTTCCAACCTTTTACTGCCTGCAGGCTTAGGCTCCTGCTCATTGTCCTCCACCTTCTTCCCTGGCGCTAACTTCTCAGCACTGTCCAGCAAAGCACTAAGAGCCACTCTCCTGAAGACGTTTCCGTGAGCTTCTTTGATAAACTGGACGAGCTGACGGATGTCACAATACAGCCCCTGGTTGAAAGCAAGAGAAACGTTTGAGAAATGAAAAATGGCTGTGTAATTAGTGTCGTTGGGAGAGAAGGAGAAGATAATTCCTTGGGTTTAGATAAGCATTGGAATCATAGAAGTCAAATACTATTGTTGAAATTTATGGTATACTATTGTTCCCCTAGAACAATGCTAAGAACATTGCCAGTCATCCTTAGTATGAAAAAAGTGGTAACCATGTTTCATATTCAGAAAGTTGGCTAGAAAGACATCAGTGTATGTTTTTCATTGTTGAGTTACAATGAAAAACAATTAGTTCTCATTTAATTGTGAGTTAATGACGATGCTTACAGAGAAAGGTAGATACAATTTTATTTAAACAGTTCAGTCTCTGTTTATCTTCTCCAAATTTTGTGCATTACTATGACAAAAATGTTAATTCCTCTATGTACTTACTATAAACAAGGCCTGGTTATTCAAAAGATGTGGAATTTTGCTACATACTCACTTAGCAAGTAGTATGGATGTTGTAGGCCACTTTAACCTGAACTTGACTATGAAGTTTGGGCTACAGGTGTACAAATATATTGCTGAGTCACTGCTTAAAAGTACACACAGGACTTGACATTTTAACTTTACACCAGCTTTTCTTTATCTTTCTTCCTTAAAGAGGTACTGATTTTTCTTTTCTTTCTCTCTCTCTTTTTTTTTTTTGGCCTGTTCATGGCAAGGCAGAATGAAAAGCCTAAAAACAACACCCAAAACCAAAAAATAGCACTTGCCTTTCTAGTTTTAGCTGTGAAAACTTTAAGGCCATTGAGAAAATTATGCCTAAAATCTTCAGTAAAGCAGAAGAAATGACCCTGAAGAATGACATGGTGAGTGTACCCTGGGGCTGTGGGGAGCAGAGCCCTGTGTATACCAGCGTGCTCCTCAGTGGCTCCTTTATAGAAAAGCTCTGTGGGAAAGAGCTAGATACCGCAGAGGGAGGGTGCCGAACTCCTCAGAGAGCACCCATCCCTAAGTACACAGCAGAGAGCATTGTGTGTAATAACAGCTATGAACTCATGGCTGAACCTAGGAGTCTCCCCAGGCCCCAGATGTCGCCCCAGGTTTGGGGATCTTTGCATCACTCTGTGAAGTGGAGAATGACTGAAGTTTGATTTCTAGTCATTGTCACAGAGTGGTGGATCAAAACCAAATTCACAATGATTTAAAGAAAATTAAGGCTCAAAACATTTCTCAAGTATATGAAATTGTGGATAAAGATGGATAGTCCATTGACTGTAACTCATTCAATAAATTACTCAGAGCTATGACCAAAATGAGTAGATGATGCTTTATACACTGAAAGTTAAAAGGACTTTAATGCCATTTAGTAATCCAAGACACAGTCTCGTTGGTAGCAAATGAACACTAAACTTTTGCAGACTGGTTCTCCCGCCACTCTACTTGTGACTTCAGTAGCTTAGCTAGCATGGTGTCTTAAGAACAGCTACAAGATTACAGGGCTCAATGAAAGAAAATGAAAAGCAGTTTTAACAGTGGATGTGCATAAATTTTTAAAGTATGTATAGTTTAAACTAATGGTATAATATCTTATGAACCAGTAAATGGTGCTCTAGCACCTTTTTTCTGATTTTTTTTTTGTATTTTAGGGAAGGGTCTACAGGGTCTCACTACATAGATCGGACTTGTAGTGATCCGCCTGTTTACAGCCTCCCAAACAGCTGGGATCACAGGTGCGCGCCAACACGCCCAGTCTCTAACACTGTCTCAGCGTGCCCCAGGGGCGGGGCTGGCATGGCAGGCCAGAGATCGAATCCCAGCCACTGGGTCTGCCTAAGCAGGCACTTTAATCTGCTGAGCTATTTTGCCAGCCCATCACCTTCTTTCTGAAGGGCTCAAACTAGCTAGCAAGGATTTCACCAAACACTACACAAGCTTTGAGATGAAGGAGAAGTCAGTCTGCAGCAAGGGCAGGGAAGAACAAGGAGAAAGGCACTGACAAGACCTCTCTGTGAGTTACTGGGGGTCAGGGGAAGATTCCAGCCTGTCTTGCTCAGGTCCACCTGCAAGCACTGACCAGTGCTCCTGCGGGAAGGAGAAGGGAGCGACTCACCAGGTTCTCGGCGCTGTGCAGTTCATGGGTGGTGGAAGCGCAGCGTGTGATGAGGGACTTGAACATGGCGCTGACGATAATGCCTTCCACATTCTGGGCTGTGGATTTGTTGTCCACTGTGGTGAAGTTGTTGCCAAACCCGGCCTTGTCTGGAATGCAAAGGCACACATCACAGATAAAGTTTCTGTTAAACTACACAGTCTGAAGGAGTGAGGAAGTAAAAATATGTTGCATCCAGGAAAAAGGAAAAAAATACACAAAATACAGAAATAGAAGAGTAAAGGTGGCCAGTTCAACAACCTTTACACAAACTTGGGAACAAATGAGTCATACTCTTCACTGTCTTTCTATAGCATTTCCAACAAAACTGGCAGAGCATTTTGACTGCTAAGCCTTAGCCAAAGGAAAGGGGATGGCCTGTTGCCTTTAGGCTTAGAGTAGTTTTTAAGTAGGTGCTCTCTTTTAAAAAGTGATCTGCCAAATGTCCCCTTAATGGAGAAAGTTAATTGGATGCAGTCTTTGTGGTGAGGAGGAGGGCTGGCTACTCAGGGGAAACTGCTCAGTGTGTCAGAAGTGGAGGAAGGCAGGGTCAGCCAGCTGAGCTGGGCAGCCAAATGGAAGCAGCAGAAAGGAGCCCAAGGAGGGCCCTCACATAGACAGGGAGAAAAGAACATCCTGCCACCTGCTGCAGAATGCTCCCCGGAGCTTCTTAGATATGTGGAGAGAGAATGTCTACAACACCCCTCAGAGTGCCCCCTTCCGACTCATACCAGGGGCTGGGCTCATTCATCTCCACAGTGTTTTACACCAGTGTTTCACAGATCCATACATGGTCCACCAGGCACAGGTGTTCAGTAGCCTCCTTACAGAATTCTGTAGAACTAGTGAGCTACCAGTGGGAAGGACAGATCCAGTCTAAGACTATCCCCCAGGGACCCATCTGGCTGATCCGTTCACTGCAACCATTTCCACATCTCAAGAATCCCAGGAGGAACACACCTTAAAATAACACATTTTATTACCAACCTCTCACTGTATGTGCCAAGTGATGGGGTTATTTCTAGATTTTACATTACCAAGAGAAATACTTCAGTTTATGCTTATAGTTCCTACCTCATATAACTTAAAAAATATTAGTTTGGAAGCAAGAATTTCTCTTGGAGATCTCAACTACAATCCTCAGTTCATTGGTGTTTAAGTTTATAATAGGTTTGGCTCAAAGTAATCCAAATAACATAGATTATATTTCTGTAGATGAACAATATTTTTCAATGTTATAATCAAACAATAAAGCCTGGAATCTAACCAGGAAGACTGCTGCAAAATTTATCAAGCACTGTCCATTGTTAATATAAATTAATTAACAATGAATATTCACATGTAATATGAATAAAAGCCTTCAGTTACTACATTTGCATTCAAATGATATGAAAAGAGTTGTTGAGTTTATTATAAATGCAGCATAATTGAGACTGTTAATCTTGATGTATCAACTTAACTCGATTAAGAAATTCCTAGCAGATCATTAGAACACACTCTTGTGTGTGTCAGAGTGAGTTATGGAGGGCTAACCTTGAGTACTATACTTGGGCCCTTACCAGCTCCTCTTGGGCACTGTTCCCCTGCTCTGCTTTCTGGTCACAATGAATTGAGCAACTTGCTCTCCTATGATATTTCTTCCTTGGAATCAGACTACCATGGACTGAACCCATTGGACCTTGAGCCACACTAAAATCTCCTCCTTTAAGTTATAAGTATTATGTCCTCATGATGGAAAACCTAATATTGTAATTTAGATCTCTATATTGGAGCTATAACATAGCCGGTATATGGATACTTTTGCTTAGTTTTTAAAAATTAATTCCACATGTAGATGTAAAATTCATGTTATTTCTATACTCATTGCAACCACATGTATTTATTCTCTCTTTGCTGTTTTACATTGTGAAAAATTGCCAGTTACTGTGCCTGACACATCATATATACTCATTTCACATTTTTTAATTAATAAATATATTTCCTGTCTCTAGATTCATAGTGAAGTTGTATAAGAGAAAGTCCTATGCGATACAGCAGTCCTATGACTAGAAATGTAAAGATTGGGGAGCTATGGTGAGTATGCCACAAGCTTTATCAAGTTCTCATTCACAGAGCTAAGTTGTCCTCTAGGACAAAATGTGTCATCAAAGATGATATGCAGGCTTTCTGATTATACTCTATTTTTAAAAAATGTATTTGGTTGTTACAAGTTTTCACTATGAAGCTTGGACTCATAGTGATCCTCTTGTTTTCAGTCTCCCCAGCATTGGGATGACAAGTGTACACCACTATGCCCGGACTCTGTGGCCAGTTCAGCCTGTGCTGTGGGTAGGGCTGGCATAGCTTGTGGTGCCTGAGATTGAACCACAGTCCCTGCACTTGCCTGAGCTTGCCTAAGTAGGCACTTTGGTCCACTGAGCTATCTCGCTGGCCCCTCTGATTGTACTCTATTACACACACAGGTGCATGCATGTGTGCATATCTCTTCTTTAAATCCTGCCCTTACGTATTTAGTATGCCCTTGAAATACTACCTGCTTCACCTCACACCGACTGCTCCTAGTGCTCAGGGACAGCTTTACTTACTGTCGGTGACTGGCTCCATACAAAATCCTAGCAAAGCATGCAAGAAGTCCACTACATTATTGAGAGAATCCTTGTTCACATAGTCCCTCATGGTTTGTCGGAATTGCATCTTATCTAGCTTGTATAGTTTAGTGAGGCAGTTCTGGGCCTGCAATGAAGGAAGAAAAGTGAAAAAGTCAAAAGTACCAGCTTAAGCTACAGATATTAGTCCAACACAGAAGCTTTCAGAAAGGCAAGATTTCCATCCCTCCCAGCCCCACTGGCTGGTGCCAAACCATCCTGCTAGCCACTCTTGTCTAAGAAATGGGCAGAGATAGACTGGGCAATCCCTGAGAGCTTACATAGAGAAGGATCACTCCTCAGGAAAAACACAAAGCTAAAGTCTAATCCCAGGAGGAGTTCAGTATTTTCACCAAGATCAAGACTTTAAGATCTTAATGAATGTAATACAAAATTTAAAACTGGGATAAGTGGTAGAATTGTTAGGAACTCATGAGGCTTCATGCAAGGGTGCCATGCCTACTCTGAGTACATATTAAGGAAATAGATTTAAGGGAGGTAGTGAGAGAAAAGAAGGTAGGAAGTAAGTTCCAGTGTTATGCTGAAACACATAATAAGTATAAAATAAAGCCTAGTTTCTTTATTTATGTGCGAGAATTTGGTTCTGAAAATATGGTATTTAAATAGAAGTTAGCTTCATAAATATGAAAGTCAAACAATCATTGGCTGCACACTCTTACTCAAAATAACAGTCTATTTCTTAGGATCCAACAGATAATTTTGCCACCCAGTAAAGGAGAGGGGTACAGATCCTGCCACCAGAACCAACAAAGTGACAGTTATTGGCTGCAGAAGGTAGCAAATAAAATGGTGACACTGCCTGGGAGTGCTGAGGGCCTGCCAGCTCTCTTCTACTACCAAAAGGAAAATTCCCTTTGTATGATGTTTTGCTGTTTAAAACACATTGCTCGCATGTGCATGCGTCATGTTTGACTTTTACGTCTCCGAGATTTGCTAAGTATTCCCTTATCACAGTCAGGAGAAGCAAAATTCAAAGAAGCCAATAGCTCTTTCCAAGTTGATATCACAAATTATAGTCAAAAACTAGAAGTCAAGGCCTTGTCTCTTAACCTAGTTATTTCTCCTGTGATATATATTTGTCTCATCAATAGTTCAGAAAATGATATTTTTGGGAAATGTGTTTATATACCACTCATTTTTTTAAAAAAAGATTTAAGATGACTGATAGGAGATCAGTTGGTTTCTTTTTTAAAAAATTTATGTATTTGGTACAGTGTCTCACTATACAGCTCAGACTTGTAGTGATCCTCCTGTTTTCAGTACTCCCTGCTGAGCTATCTCGCCAGCCGTAATAAAGGGATGCTAATTCTTTTAAATTTTTTTATTCATTTATTTATTCGATACAGGGTCTCACTATGCCCAGTTTCGGCTGGCACGGCATGAGGTACCAGTGATCGAACTTGGGTCATTTTGCTTTCCAGGTAGGCACTTAGACTGCCAAGCAATCTACCCAGCTCCAAGTGGTTTTTTGTGGAAAGAAAAAAGTATAAGTAAACAAAAGAGATACAAGAAAATCCATCATGATGGAATGAGTTGGGGAAATGGCAGAAGTCTTTGGGATGAAATAAAAGGGCACGGTATCAAGAAAGGAGGGATAGCTAGGGGAGGGTCTCCATAACTGAGGATGGAGAACTTCACAGGACCAGGCAGAGGCATGGGAGTGAGATTAGGAAGGAAGTATCTGAGAAGCAGAACTTTACTGATGGGATCTTAGTGATGACCCAGAAGACAACTTAAGTTGCATTACAGTTTTGATAAAGCCCCAGGGAAAGATATTTGGAAATTCTGAGAAGAAAAGACAAAACTTAAAAAAAAAAAAAAAGAAAAGAAAAAGGAATGTCAGAAATAGCTACACAATTGGCAACTATTTTGGTATTATTTTGTCTAATTAAAAATTAAAAATTGTTTCTTATTGTTCCTTTACTATGTATGAGCAGGTTTAAAAGTAAGTACTTTTATTCTCAGAGAATTCATTACTTTCCAGATCCCAAGTAAATTCATATATTTTATTAATTTATTTCTTACAAAATACATGCTGTGTTTGAAGTTTGCAAAGGACTTAGATAAAAGATGTTCTGCACAAAGAAGTAAATTATTAGTCCATAAAGAATTTAACTTTAATATTTATAATATTTTTATATTTTTAAAATTTAAATATTTCTTTTAAAGTTCTGGATTGGAAAAATCCTTAAGTACAGATTATTCCATGTTCTCTATAAAATACACCAAACAGGCATAATGTCATATGAATTCTTTAAGGATCTTAGGCTATCTATATGTTCTACATGAGTTTAGTGGGAAGTTCAAGTTTAAAATAAGATTGTCAAGACTTAAATATTTAGCTTCTGAATGAATGTCTTAAAATCTTCAGGAGATACAAATGTGTTAAAAAATGATTTCTTTTCCCATACTTTGGTACTATGAGGTAATGGTTACATTAATGATCCAAGAAGTATTGCAGGGTTATGTGATTTAAATCACTAGGCATTGGGCTGGAGAGATAGCTCAGCCGCACAAGCACCTGCCTGGCAAGCGCAAGGTCCTGAGTTTGATCCCTGGTATTACATGCCATGCCAGTGCCAGAACTGAGTGATGTATACTTGTAATCCCAGCAGGAGGGAGGCTAAGACAGGAGGATCACTACGAGTCAGAATTGTGTAGCACCACCATGTATCAAATAAATAAATAAATAAACATTTTAATGGGTTTCATTAAGTACTATTTTTAAAAAAAGGTACAGAGACTATGATCTGCTACAATTAAGAAACATTCTTAACTTCTTTTGAAAAGGTAACTTCTTAAAATCTAATGGTAGAAAAATATGTGACTAACTTCTTGAAGTAGACATTTTTCAGGGGAGTCTCTCAAGCTTGTATCTCAAGGGCAATGTGTTTACTGAACGTGGATTAGCACACATGGCCTCTCCAATGAGCCTGGAACAAGCCTAAAGGGGACAAAGGGATTGTCCTTTTAGGCCAAGCTGGAAGCCAGATATGGAAGTAGCTGGGCAAGCTCAGCAAAGCATGCCACGCTCTTGGAGAAAGCATGGTAGGCAGATATTAGCAATGGCCACTCCCGGTCCAACCAGTTTAGCATTCTGCAAATCCACAAGGACCAGACACAGTTGTCAGAGCCAGTGTGTACCAACTAGAGCATGACCCTCTTTAATTACATTTCAGCTCTTCATCTCAGGAAACTGTTCTCCTGCCTGAGGAGTGGTGCTGTTTATTTAACCTTCTAGGCTTTATTTCATACTTTGTCAGAACTGAAAAGGTCAAAAACTGCATACATATGTGCAAAGATGGAAGCAGTATGAACTCTCTGTTGCCTTTATTACTTTGACTTTTATGTTTGGACTTGAAAATCTTGATCTTGGTCAAAATGTTTGAATTTCAGAATTTTGAAGTCAATTACTTAGACTATAACCCCCCTATTCACACAATAAACCAAAATAATAAAACATAGCAAAATACAAAAGAAAGATGAATAGCTAGATGACAGATGACACACTAAGCAAGAAATCCAGCATGCTAATACTGTGTGAACATTTCATGACAAATCCTAACGCCAAGGCAAAATGGGCTGGTGTTAGACTTCGACATGATCCCAAATCTCTGCCAAGATCTGCTCAAGCATTTTCTGCACTTGGATTTGAATCAAATGCTTAATGCTAAGAGAACATCTTTTTACGATTTCAATTCAAAGGTACGTGTGAGGAAACTGTCCCAGCTCAGGCTTGCTGCAAAAGTAGATTGGTGCTCGGATCAGATGGGAAATGGAGCTGTTAGTGGAGGCAAAGGAAAATGGGCTAGAGCAAGACATCATTCCAGGACAGAGCTATGCTTGGGCCAGAATTCGTGCAGAGTTTCCAGTTTCACACAGCACAGAGGGGTAGGATTGCAAATATCTGGAAGTCGAGGTTCATTCTCAGGCAAAGCAACCAGAAAATGACTGGCTACTTTTATAGTCCTGTTTTGTCTCAATAAGGGCCATTTTCCATATCTAAGTAAGAACAATAAACTAGGTCTTAACTTTGACCCCTTTCTATGATATAAAATATGCTTCTACAACACCCAGACAGATGATTAAAAAATCATTAGTCACAGGCCATCAAGAGCTTGCCGAATGAACTCATCTCTACAAAGCTCTTTCAAACTGCCCTTCATGCATTCAAATCATGCATTCTTTCACCAACAGGTGGTCGGCCTGCTTTAGGCAGGAGGCAGAAGACTTTTTTCCAATAACTTTCCTAAACTTGAGTTTTAGATGTCTTGAGATATCTTGTGGGAATACTGCCACCCTAAGATGGCATCAATGATCCTCATGAAACACAGTATATTTTAGGGAACACTGACCCTCATTGTCAAAGGACTAATTTCTCAACTGGAGAGAGGGAAGAGGGAGAGGAAATGGAATCTACTTTAATTCTCTTACATTCTCTCGGAATACCTGGTGTCTCAGACGATCTCCAGAGAGCCCTCGATGTCCTTCTCCGCAACCATAGGCACATCCCAAAGATTTCACAATTTTGATGAGCATGGTGAGGGCCAGCCTATGGTTGCTTACAGGAGTATTTTCATCCTAATGTGCATGGTCGAGAAACAAGGAGCAGTCATTTTACTTTATCACTGAAATCCCTTTGCCACTAAGATTCTATGTATTTTATGATTTAAATAAAGTTTATATGGTTTGCACCTGCAAAAGGGGAAATAGAATTGTTTGGGGCTCAACAAACTCAGTTTTCTAAAATCTACTTGAATTAAAAGAAAGAAATCACATCTTAAACATCCTCTGGTGCTAAAGAATATGATCATAAATTTCTTTACTAGAAGATATGCTCCGTGTCTGGTGGTGAATCTATGACATGCATGCTGCAGTTGGCTGTTTGTTATCACTAAAAGCTCTAAACAGTTCATCATTAGTGGTGCTCTGTATCCTTGTCAGAGCATCAGCACAGCCACCTGGAAAGGCATGGGGGACTGTCAGAGGTAAAGGCCAAAAGCTTTCCATAGAAACTATCCTTGTCAGAAGTCATCTGATAATGCCACCAGGTGAGCATTACTGCTCAACTTTGGGAATGGACCTGTATTTGAAGCTTTGGAATCTCATGACAATTTCTGACATTTCTGAGGAATTTTGCTGACTATATTCTCTTGCTGTCCTGTAGGACACATGCACAAGCCAAGTGAGGATATCTAGAACTTTCTAAACACGCAACTTGATTCTTTTCTTGAGGCTAGATAGGAAGCTCTTCTGTGAGAGTTGACATCACCCTCTCATTTGCTGTTTCTCTTCTTCTTTTTTTATTTTTTCCCCCAGTACCAGGGATCAAGCTCAGGACCTTTTGTTTGCCAGGCAGGTGCTTATGCTGCTGAGTTATCTCCCCAGCCCTCTTCCTCACTTTTTGTGAGCAGAGAGCATGGTTCCCCCAAAATGAACTGCCTTGAGTTACTATACTTCCAAAGAAGTGTGAGGAAACTGTTGCTAGGGAAAGCTGCTGAGCCCAGGGTACCCTCAGGCCTCCTAGCTACCTTCAGCCTTCAGCAATGCACAGTGGCCCTGGATTCCAGCTCCTTCTCCCTTTGTCCTTACTTGCATATGATATTACATAATTTATCTTGTCTTTTTTGTATTTTAGTTTTTTGCCTGTGGATTAAGGACCTGAATAGCTACTTTTTCTGCTTCACAGGTTTATTGTGTAAATGAAATAATAGATGAGAATTGCTGTGAAACGGCAATTTCACTAATGAGACTCGTTTCATTAGTCATACGGTCAGGATGACACATAAACTTTGGGACCACATATGGAGGGAGTACTTCAATGTGAGCAGGGTGTAAAAGAGTTAAGGAGCTATTTAGACATTATCATCTGCCTTAATGTGGTAGGGTAGTCTTCTCCCCCAGTGTTCTCTAATTGGTCCTTTTTTGCTATCTATAAATTTCTGTATTGGAGACAGTATCAAGCCCCAGAGATTCTCTCAGCAGGAAGAAAATATTCTTTCTCTAAGCTCTCAGTGCCCAGCTGATTCTCTCTGCAGGAAGAAAATACCCTTTCTCTGAGCTCCAGCTGGACAGCTGCATCCTCCACCAGACCAGCATTATGCTGTTTCCCTCAAGGCAGCCTACCTCTGATGAAGTGGTTAACGGCATAACTGGGGGGAGTGTGGTGCCACATGTCCCCGTTACACAAGGACTGCTTGGCACAGCCATCCTGAGCCCACAGCCCTCTCTTTCATGATATGATTACTGGTCAAGAAATCATCTTTAGTTTGGATTCAAGTCTTAGTGCTAACATTTCGTTAATGCATAACCTTAGGAAAGCTACTTAGCCACTCGACTCTACACAATGAGAATCATAATACCTGCCTCTGGAGATGGGAGAGTCTAGTCAAAACATGTAAGCCCCATCCGAAAAGGAAAACAAGTGTTAATTGCTATTTCTAAATGTGGGGTGCTGCTGTCCTCTGGGGCATCATTATGTACACTGAAAAAGCTATCGCCTCTTGGAGGACGAATTAGACAAGAGCCCTCTGGGTGGACTGGACTTCAGATGAGCAGCTCTGTGAACCGAGCTTGAATCATATTTCAGTCCTCACTGGCTCCCATAGTCAGGAGCCTCTGGGCAGTGCACAGACAAAAACACAGTCAGATAAGCAGTGCCTCAGAACAAGGGGCTCGTTTGGGAAAAAATATATATGATATTTTATATTATTATTATTATTATTTTAATGTATTTTGGTACAGGGCCTCACTAAAAAGCTCAGATCTGAAGGGATTCTCCTGTTTTCAGCCTCCCCAGCCCTGGGATTACAGGCATGTGCCACCACACCCGGTCTCAGTGGCTAGCTCAACACACCCGGGAAGCGGCCCACACAGCTTGTGGTGCCAGGGATGGAACCCCGGTCTGTGCACTTGCCTAAGAAAGTATTTAGTCCACTAGCTATCTTGCCAGCCATATACATTTTTAAATTACTATATGTTCCTTAAAAAATTCTCTAGTTCTGAAAGCTTTTTATAAATATTTGCTCAGGTTTTAATCTTTCAGATATCCTTGGGATTTATGTTGCTTTCATACGAGATGTTAAGAAAGACATATAAAGCTCCAAGCAGAAATCACAGATATCAGAAAACATTTGAAGCTCTCAGGATTAGGTCAGGAGTCAATACAGAAACAAATTTGACCTTCCTTTTGGTCTTAATCAATTCCCCCAAGCTTCTTATGCTACTAGATTGCAAAATTAGATAAATTCTCTGAATCCACTGAAAATAATAGATGGTTCTAGAGCAAAGCAGACCTTTGTAAATTACAAACACAAGGCACTTGACCTACTCTCAGGTTTCATTTCATAAAATTCTTCATACTAGAAATATATATTATTATTTTGTGAACTAAGTGGATACACAGTATTTATCTGTTGCTTACTCTTTTCAGAATTACATCATCTGAAACACCCCATATTGACCAACAGGGACAATTTTGGGTCCAATAGTATTTACAGTGTCAAGCTACAATGTCTAGGATACTAGATATGTGATTTAGACAGGAAAAGAAAATTCTAAAGGAAAAGATAAGAAATTCAATAATAAGGGCCAGCCAGATAGCTCAGTGGACTAAAGGGCCTGCTTAAAATTAAGAATTATAGAAGGAAGGAACCTGGTCACTACCAAGGTTCAATTCCCGGCCTGCTGTGCCTGTCCTGGGTGCGCTGAGATGGTCATTGAGACTTTGGCACGGTGACACGTGCCTGTAATCCCAGCGCTTGGGAAGCTGAAAACAGGAGAATCACTACAAGTCCAATCTGTGTTGTGAGACCCTGTAAACCCTGTACTAAATACAATAAAAAAAAGAAAGAAATCCAATAACATAGAAGCAAGAATATTTGGAAGAGAGTCTATGGATATTGGAGAGGTGCAAGAAAGCCAGGTAATGAAGAAACTCAGATGATAAATACGAATTAAGTATGTGCTAAGTAGGACTGAAAAGAGAAAGGAAATTATAAAGAGGAAGGAATTCTATGATCCTTAATCAGATGTAAGAACATAACACTCTATAAGGACACAATAGGTGATTTACAGTTTATATAATGTATGCAGATGGTAGAATTCTATGTAGTGTAATCTTCTATAAACATTGGATATGATATGAGATTGCTTTCTATTGAAAATTCTTTTCTCTCTCTCTCTCTCTCTCTCTCTCTCTCTCTCTCTCTCTCTCTCTCTCTTTTGTGGCTGGCTCAGTCCACCCTGGGGGCAGGGCTGGCACTGCATGTGGAGCTAGGGATCGAACCGCAGTCCCTGTGCTTTGCCTAAGCTTGCCTAAGCAGGCACTTTAGACCACTGAGGCTATCTTGCAGGCCCAATTCTAATTTATTCTTGATTTCAATTTCTGAGCAGCATTTTCCAGCGAGTCTCAAACTGAAATTGGTGTTAAGTTGCATGGATTTAAACTGTGGTAATTTGTACTTAAGCTCAAGGAGCAAAATGAATGCTGAAGTTATATGATCATAACTGGTGCTGCCAAAGCAGAGGAAATGAAATTTAGAAACAATCAATAACAAAATGGTGAAAGCCTCTGAGCTCTGGCACATGGAGGCACAAGAGGAAGACAGCTAGGAAAACTGTTCCTGCGCCAAACCAGTGCCAAACAGATCTATAGACTCAACAGGCAAAACTCCTGCCTGGCTTTCTCTCTAACTCCGGTTAAAGTTGCCTGCTGAAAATGTATGACTTAAATCAAAGAAGATCTTCATATTAAAGGAAATTATATTGCTTCTTTGTGTCCTCCCAAAATTACTCTATTGAAGCCTTGATTCCCAAATGATGGAAATATTGGAAATTAGCCTTTTGGAGGTAATTGGAATGAAATGAGGTCAGCTATGCAGACCCCAGCCCTGTGGGATTAGTCTCATGAAAGAAATACTGATGCCAGGTTGATCCTCTCTCGCCTGTGCTCCATCTCTGTCTGTCCATCTCTGTCTGTCTCTCTTTATGCCTCCATCTCCCCTTTTCTTCTCCCACATACGCCAAGAAAATGCAGCATGAACACACAGTGCTGCAGTTGCCTAGTCATCTAGAAGCCAAGAGAAGAGGCCCTGGAATGAAATCCACCCTTTTGGCACCTGGACCTTAGACTTCAAGCATTCAAATCTGTGGGAAATAAATTTTTGTTGTTTAAGCACTCACTCATGCTGGGCTGAAGATATGGCTCAGTGGCACAACATCTGTCCGGAAAACATGAGGTTGTGAGTTTGATTCTTGATGCCAAAAAATAAAATAATAAAATACCCAGACTATAGTATTTTGTTATGGTAGCCTGAGCAGATTTAGACTCTGTATGTCTTGAGAAAGAGTACATCCTTGGAGTCTTACCTAGAATTACTATACTAATGTACCTAAGATATTCTGCAGAAATAACATGACCAAGAATTAGTTCTGACACTGGGTGTCTGGTGATGGTTTTTTGATTTAGAATGTAGTCTCAAGAAATGGTTTCTACTCATGTCTGCTGAGAACTTAATAAAGAGATTTATACAACCATAACTTTCTTGCTCTTATGACTACTTGCTGTTTTGCATTAATAAATTCTGGGCAAGCAAGCATTGGAAAGAAATTTTTCCAGGAGGACACAGAAGGAGGTTCAGTCATACCTTTTCTTGGTTCTTATCATTCTTCTCAAAAGGACCACCTCCACCACCTCCACCTCCTCCTCCATCACCTCCTCCACCTCCACCATCTCCACTTCCTCCTTCTTCTCCTCCATTTCCAGCTCCACTAACTGAAGGGCCCCCAAATCCACAGGTGGAACTTCCAGATACCCCTTTGAACTGAAAAGTTCCTTCACTTGGTCTCTTTTCCACAGCCTCATTTTCCTTGTTGCCACTTTTCTTTCTGTTCTTTTCAACACAGGGCACAACCCCAAGTTGAAGCAAGCATTCCACGATATTTAGGGCCACGTCACAGATGCGAGAGCTGATGTCATGGTTAAGAACAAGATAAACAGCTTTCAGAACCACCTGTGAAAGACAAAGACAAATTCAAGATGATGAAATTACCTGTACTCCTTCCCTGATATATTTGGTTATTCTATTTAATCCCCTTCCTTAGGTTGTTCTGTGGATTTGAGCATAAATAATTCAGACAATTTTCAGATATCTTTGTCCAAATTGCATTGGAACTTTGTGTACATGCTTACTATAGAATATAAATCATCAAAAGAATTAAAAACACATACTACCTCAAGTAAGCCTTCCAAACCTTGCCATGAAGGATACAGTCATGAAAATACTGAAGCATAGTGAGTTAAAGGGACAGAAATCATTTGTCTGCATGGAAATCTGTTTGACTAATTTTTAAAATCAGTGCTTCACTGATCTATCTTTCCCTTCCACAAAATGAATTAAAGCATGAGTGCTTATGTTCTCAATGGAGAAATATTTGTGCATTCACAGTTGCATCACTGTTTACCCTTCAATTGCAAATGCATAGTATTTCCATGTTTAAATTAAGAGTCTTTATTAATTTTAATACTTTAAATTATTTGCGAACCCTGCTTCCCTAATGTGCAATAATGATGTTTGTGGACTATAATTTTAAGATATAAAAACTCTTTCATTGCTAATAACTATGTTCAAAACAGGCATTCTTAAGCATGCAAACTTAACTCTCTTAAGGACTTATATGTTCATTTCTTTGGCAACACAGGGGGTATGTAGTCTTGTTGTTTACATAATAAAATAAAATTTAAAAAAACCCTTATTCTGATGAAAAGAACCTTACCAAAAGTAAACCCAGGTATATTTGTATGATGTATATATTCAAGATTCATTCATAATTTTGGATTATAAAAATTGTAGAGATCAGATGTAATCTACTGCAATGACGGGGGGAAAACAAAAGGTACACCTGGAATAGCTGACACCCATCAAGTTTTTTTTTTTTTTTTTTGACACACAACTTTTTGATTTTCAGATTGAGTGCTTCTAAGCATCTGTATGGCCATTTTACCCAACCTTGTAAAAACTGAACTAAGCAGTCCATAGCTTTCAGGCCTCTATAAGAAAACTTGTGCTTCTTACAGAGAGATCCAGCATGCCGTTCTTGTGGATGAAGTTGTTGGTGCCATCGATGTGCTCTGCGTCTTCCAGGCAGCTATAGTTGATGCACGAGTCCGTGAGGCTCCGAGGCAGGTTGGCGCACGCCAGGGGCTCCCGAGGCATCTCTGGGATGGGTACGGGGTTGCAAAGCTTCCGCATGTGCTCGCTGAAAAAGTCTGCGTAGCCCACGTTGAAGGACGCCAGCGTGGTGTTGAAGGTGGCAACTGTGATCGTGGAGATCTGAGATCGCACTAGGAAAAGGAAAGCACTCCTCAGTTTTCCTCGTATTACCCGCTACATCAGTTAGGCAGCCATGCTGCTACTTAAGCTATGATCACGACTGTAGCTGGAGCTTCTGTGGACGTCTGACTTGTACTCTCAAGTTCCTGTCAATTCCCACGGAGCTGCTGATGCTGTAATGGCCGTATAATAGCTGATGAACAATAAAAGGTACAGCAAAACTGAACGGCAACTGGCTTCCCTAAGGCTAAGGTTAGGATTTACCTGTTGCCTAACTGACTTCATTGATAATAACAGGTAGATTTTAATGATGTGTAGATAACAGATTATGTTGATATGAACTACCTTAATTAAAATATTGCCCCATGAGGTTATGACTATTAAAATATTTTGTTTTGTTCTAATGTATTTAGAACAACAAACAAGAAGAATTCTTCTTTGGTTAAAAGTAGTGGAGTATGACTTGGTGGTGGCAACAAACAGGTGTCACTCAATATCTGAAATACAGTTCAGGGAAAAGGCAGATTGGATTCATGCTTCTTTGAGAGCATAAGAATAAGAAAAGGAATTTATTATTCCGTTGAGTAAAGAATAAGAGCTTGAGTTAGATTCCATCCAGAGACACATATTAGCTCTGCTGGGAGCACACAGGTATTTACTTCAAACAGGGGCTATCTGAGAAGGGGCTGTGTGGGCTCAGAAGGCAGTGACCTCCCTCCCCGTTGAGGTGTACAAGTCCTGCTGACACAAATCATAGAGGCAACTGATGCCCACAATCTCCACGTTTTCCAAGGTGCTTTCGAGCCCTGGAGTGCTATGATCATTTGAGGAACACATGGGGTGCTGCTCCTTGCTCTCTCAGCAGAGAGAGATGTGGTGTGGAGGGTGGGTATCCAACAGCTCTCACTACCCAGGATATGCTGAGATGGGCCAACAAGTAAGTTATCAAAAGATGGAAGGCAAAAATGCCAGTTTTCAAAAAATGTAAGGAAACAGGGTACAACCAGAAGGGAAGTGGTGTGAGAGGACAAAGGGAGATGCGAAGCCTTGTCCGCACGTACCTTCCTTGACAGTGTTCTCGCCATGGCTGTTGGAGTGGTCCGGAAGGTCGCTCACCAGCGTGTGATGCGAGTGGGAGGGCCTGGCACTCAGGCTTTCCATCTCGGTGGCTGCGTCGGAGCTGCCCCGCCGTGTCAGCTTCCCTGAAATGGACAGAGCACCGCAAGAGGCTTTTGACATCTGAAAGGTTCCCTGCAGACTTTGTCTTTCCAGAAGACAGCAGCCTGAGTGAGGACTCTTAGGGAGAGCACGAAGTCCAGCCAACAGAACAAGACTTGAACTTGCCTCAGGAATACTCAAGGTCAACATGATTGATGAAAATGCCTGTGATAAGGTCAGCCCCATTCTAAGCCACATGTCAGAAACCATCTGCTGTGGCCCTGCTAGCTGTCAGCTCCTTGTTTTAAGCTAACCCCTTAATATGCCATCCAAAAATGGGACGAGGACATTGCTTTTTCTTTGCTTAGCTTCTTTCTTTATTAAACAACAACGTGAAATTTAAAACTCTGTCTTCAGATTAACAAATGAAAGGTAATGTGCAGAACCCTCTAAGGCCATGTTTTTGCATGATTTAAGAAACAGGACCATTACCTGGCTAATTATACAGAACTCCTGCATAATTAATTTAATTATCTGTGTTTGTTTGGCTATGAAAACCTTGCATCATTTAAGCACTGAAAAACCTGCACGTAGGCCCAGATTTCTTGGCTAAACAATTCAAGAAAGATCTAGCTTTGCAGAGATTCTTCAGTTAAGATTGATAAACAGGTCCCTCAAACTCTGCCTACTCGGGAAGGCCTTTGCATTCACCTAAAATAGTAGTTTGCCAGCCTCCTTTCTCAATGCCACGCCTTTCCTCCCCAAGCCCAGAGAAACTGCCAAAGGAAAACGTGCTGCGGGTGGGAGACACATCCAGATGGTCCTCATGAAGCAGGAATGGGACACCCATTCTCCGAGGTCTCCTTTTCCCCGTGTGGTGGAATGGAATGGAGCCTTTCCTTTCTCGGTCTTCTTTTCGGCTCTTGAACTGTAGTGGCAAGAGATAAGGGGTTAGGTGCAGGGCAAAGGAAAGGTGACAGCTTGCTTCCCTGTGGGCTTCACATTCTAGAGTGAAACATAGGAAATGTTCCAGGGAGCAGAGACTCAGGAAGTCACTAAGTGCCATTCACTAGACAAAGGAAAGAGTTCCCTAATGTGTTAAAAGAGCAAAAGATACTAAGTAGAGGGTCCCACATTGGCTAGGTGCTTCTGCTGGGTGGGCTGGAGTAGCAGTTCCCGGGGTCCATGGAACAGCACCACTGGCCTCCCTTGGCAACTGTCAGGAATGCAGATCCCCACGCTCAACCACAGACGTCTGCACCAGAAACTCAGGAGGGGAGGCCAGAAATGTGTGGTGCACGCAGTGAGTCTGCAGGAGAATTTGATGTGGGTCGAAACTTGAATACAGACTTCATGAATCACCACTTGGACCAGCATGCCTCTTTTGTTGTTCAGTTTTCAAAACTTAGCCAATTGTTCCAGTCAGCTAATCTCAAATACATGTCACTGCTTGCAAGGAGAGTCAAAGCTGAGACAGAACATTGGATTGTTGTGGTGTGGTTGAAAACAATAGTGAATATTTCATTTTTTAAAAGTACTACAGTAAAAGATACATTACCACTAATCCTTCTCAAAATATTTTCCCTCCTTTTGAGCACACTTATCACTTCATTCTTGCCACTTTCTGAAGCAGGTATGGCCTGGGATCAGGCCAGGAACACCTTCCATATCTTTATGCTTCAGAGCCCTGGATCAATTAAAAATGTTTACTTTTCATGGTCATTTGGATTGGAAGAAGAGGCTGAAGTCACCTGCTGCTAGGCTGATGGATGAGCTGGATACGGACACGCTGCAATGGTTTTACAAGCTTGCCTTTCCTCTGGGCAGCATCTGGCAGCAACATTCACTGCGTTTCTCTTTCTCTCACTTTGCAAAGAGACTCATCAAAGAGAACATCCAGGACTGCTTTGTAAAGCTGCAAGAACTCTGGGATAAGTGTGCTCAAAGCGAAAGAGAGTAATTTAAGGGGGTTAAACATTCACCTTAGTTTTGGCCATCCCTTATACACACATTGGGACAAACTCATTGTTTCTACAAAACAAATTTGAGGAGTTTAGCATTCCTCAGAAATCTTTTAAAACATACTAATGTCTGGGTGTAACTTTCAGCAATCCTGATTTAATTCTGGGAACAAGCCAGGAGCACCTGGATTTTTAAAAGCTCCTCAAAAATTCTCATCTGAGGGGTTGGGGAGGTGGCTCAGTAGAATAAGTGTTTGCCTAGCAAGCGCAAGGGCCTGAGCTTAATCCCTGGTTCTGAAAAAAAATTTTTTTCTCATCTGAGTAGTAAAATATCTGTTTTTTTCTCTCAAATAATCAATATTTTTAGAAAAGCAGTGGTTATTGCTTACTGTTGCATTACTAATGAGGTAGACATGACTGCTTATTTAGAAACAAGTTGAACTTCATAGATTCTAAGTTAAAATATGTTCATATTATTCATTTAAATAAGCTAAAATGTTTTAGAAACAAAAAGCAAACCCACTACTTATATATGAGTTTAAGTATAGTCTAGTATTTTCTATTTGATTAATTATGCACCTATAAAAATATAAATGGTGCGATGGATTCAGAAGCGCATAAATTACTTAGCTAGAAGATCTGTTTTTGTGTTTGGACTTAGTCTTTGGCAAGCTACCCACAGTTTCTGAGGATCAATTTCTTCTCTGCAAAACAGGGAGAATAAGGATATCATTGGAATAAGTGAGAATAGCCATGTAAAATCATTGATGAAATGAATTGAACCACACAGAGGTAGGTCACCATCGCTATTCATTAACTTTAGTTCCTTTTCCCACCCCTGTAGCAGGGCCCACTGACTCTTAGTTACTAAATTATCACAATGCCTAAGTGATTCTACTCACCTTTTTAAAAATGTTCATGCCCAGGTCTGAAGAAAGGTCTGGGACAGCAGACCTACGCAGATTGGTCAATGAAACTTTGGAGAAAGCCTCAGGGCTAAGAGACTTTTCCTCTTCATTACACTTCAGTGTAAGATCCTGAACAAGAAGAAAGGTTAGGTAATGATCTAATTCATTAAAAGAGACACTCATTCTGGATAGAATATCTACTAACAAGAACATTTTTCTTTTTGAATCTGATATTTATGCTTAGTCTTCAAACATGCAGACAAAACTTTCAGACTTTGGTGACTGAATTTTTTTCTTTTTTTTTTTTTTTTTT
>NDGM011207467.1:2984-23894 GCA_002564305.1 Octomys mimax | reverse complement strand
GGATGTGGTGGCACACACCTGTAATCCCAGCACTTGGGAGGCTGAAAACAGGAGGATCACTATAAGTCCAATCTATGTCATGAGACCCTGTAGACTCTGTACTAAATACATAAAAAAAGAAATTGAGAATGAAAATTTTGTGTGAAAGAGTGACCAACTTAGAATCCCGAGAGGACTGATCTAATTAAACATCTCAAAGACATAAAATACTTTCCAGCAAAATTGATGTTGTCATACTCTATCTGTTTTTCAAGAAGTGAGATTATTGATGTTAGCTACAAGTTAAATACAGTATAAGTACCGCACACTAACCGATTGCGCTACTGCAGCTCCAACAAGTTAAATACAAATATTAAGTGTTAATACTTTCAAAATAATTCTAGAATCACACTTCACATACAATAGGAAAACTACTTATTACTAGCAAAACCCTTGTGTTCTTCTACTAAGAATGCTTGTTTATTTTCAGTTAAATATGATGAGCAGAACATTGCATAAATGCCTGTTCTTTGGCAGATACTTTGAAGATCTTATGCTTTTAATTGTCACAATAATGCCAAGAGGTTTTCATTACATCTGTATGGCTGAGTGGGCTCAACCAACCCCAGAATGAGATTTGGGACTTGAACTGAAGTCAATGTGAAAACAAGGCCCATTGGTCTGCCATGTCACCTCCTGGTATACATATCGTATCTGTCATTCCCCAATCCAGCTTCTTTTCTTATTAGAGTAGCAATTTATTTATATTTTAGTTAGTTTTTTACTAGTAATTTTTTAACATTTTTATTTAATTTTTATTTTTTAGTAAAGACTTCTCCAAATACAGCTTCTCTAATTGCAATGGAACACCCATCTCAGACAAAACAAAACAAAAAAGGGGGATATAAATAAAGGACCATTTTTTTAGTGAAAAAATATGTAATTATATACAAGATAGTTAGGATAGATATACAACTACTTCTCTTAATTCATTGAGAAGAAAGGTTTTCACTAATATTCTTTAGATAAGATATCATGTCTACATCTTGTCCTCTGAATAACTACTATAAAGACCATATACAATGTATTAACTATTGTAACTGTCCTACTAACCTGTTTTTAAACTGTTTTGTTGCTATTTTATGTTTTTCCTCATTAAAATGAATACAAAATTTTAAAAAACTTAGAAATTGATTCAAAGAATGGCTCATGATCAAGGGAAGGTCATTAAGATAATTGTAAAATTTTGTTGGAACCATTGCTCAAAGGAAATTCTTTTCTCATTAGAATTGTTAGTCACAGTGATACTGTGTGCTTTTAGACAACAGAACACACAAGTGGATTTTGCTAAGGATGGAACTATCACCAAGCAAGAGATACCCATAAGGAGCACAGTATGATGACTGCCTTGTCCTTATTTGCCAGGGCTTTCTTGGCTTTAGCAGTGAATCTCATATATTCTAGGAAGGCATTTATTCACCCAAGCCAGACCACTGGTGGGGGGGCAGAGAGTGTGTGTCTTTTTTCTGAGACAGGATCTCACTCACTCATTCAGATTAGCCTTGAATTCACTGTGTAGTCCAGGCTGGCCTCAAACTCATGGCAATCCTCCTGCCTCAGCCTCCTGAGTGCCAATATTGCAGTGGTGCACCACCACATCCAGCAAGACAGGGTCTTGGTGTCAGTGTCAAGGATTGTAGATTGGCCCATACCTGATATCTGACTTTACAAGAACTTCTCTTTTATTTAAGCCAAGGTATTTCTTTTTCTGATCAAGTCAAGTTGAGTGAATTTCTACTGCTTGCAGTTGGAGAGTCCTGATTAAAAACAGCAAGTTAGAGGTCTGGAAACTTCCCCCAGTAGCCTATAGGATAAGATTTGGTAGGTAGATAACAATAGCTATGACACAGAATGCTACTACAGAGAGCTATTCCAAAGCCAAAATATCAGAGAGAAATGAAGTTCTAATTGGCTCTTGAATGAAGTTCAAGGTTTGAATTGCAAAGAGGAGGAGAAAGGCAGATAAAAATATTCACACTGAACAAAAATAAAAAGTGCTTGGCCAAAACCAATGTTTAAACAGAAATAATAATACTAATAAAAACTGCATCAGTTAATCTTACTCTTGGAAGCTTAACTTTAGGGATCATGGAAAGTAGTCACAAGGATTTGTAAGCTGATTTTACTAATAACATACATCATTTATAAGGCTAAAAGGGTTTAAGAAGCGTTGCAAGCCTTTGCCTTGACATGGAATTCTATCAGCCCTTTCCCTTTGGATGACAGGCAATAGACTTTAACAACTGACACTTAATAGAGGTAGTGGGCTGAATACATGGGATCTCGTGAAAGGGTCTGTGGAGAAGGTAGGGTCTCTAAGCAAACGTTGGTGCTGCAAGGATGATGAACCTCGTGTCTTGTGTCAGTTAATTCATGGAAGTTGAGGTTTAAAAGATTTTGATTTGAAATTGCACACTAACCATGTAATCCTGAGTTAATAATTTTATTTTTCTAATCTTAGTTTTCTTACATTGCTCAAATAAATTTGAATACATGCACTGTTTTTTTTTTTTCCTATGAGAGCTTTATGCAAGCACTGTATTTTGCCATAGAAAAACCTCAGGCTTTTAGTCCACTGGGGATGGAATTTAAAAATACTACAGTTCAGGTAATTTATAAAGATCATAAATTTATTTGTTACAGTGCTGGATATGAGAAAGTCCAGGATGAAGGCGCTGGCAGATAAAGGCCTATGGTGAGCTCCCTTTGCACTCACGTGGGCACCTTGCTGCTGTCCTCTCTGGACGGTGAGGACACAGGGTGCCTCACTATTTTATAAATAATCCATTCTGGGACAGCTCAGGTGATCCGAAATTCCTTATTTTGAGACAACATTTGTCTCCTTGTAACTCCTCCACCCAGGTTATATTCTCTGCATTTATCGTAGTAGGATTAATTTTCATTTTCTGTGACAGCGCTTCAGTGTTGACAACAGCTTTCATGTCGACACCTGCATGGATGTGGATAGAGTGACATCACACTGTCCGCTGTGATGGTGGTAACAGCTCAGCACAGAGTCTGGAGTGTGGTAAGACCCCAGAGAGTGGTATCTGCCCAGACTTTGAGCCAGGCAGTTCCAGTTCACATCCAGGCACTGATAGCCAGAAAGTGTGGCTGAGTCAAGGTACCTGCCAGTTTTCCACTTTAATTTAGTTCTCTATAAAATGGTGGTGAAAAACCTACTTCATATGACTCTGTTAAATTCCTCACAAGTGAAAAATCCTGCAATAACCTAAATCAAGTCCCCAGTACACATACACATAAGCTTTAGGGAAAGAATAGCATCTTTCTAAGATTCAAGAAAGAATGAGATTTTCTATGTTTCCTATGGGGTTCAGAAACAAAACAAAAATGACATGGACCTAAAAAACAGTGGTTCCAACTCAGGAAAGCCATGAGGAGTAGTCTTAGTGTATCATTTGTGTCCAGGCATATAAAAGAACTGATGCAGAGAGGAGCAAAGGAGGGGAACCCTAGGACTGTAGGATCCTTGAAAAATGGAAATTATTATAATACTTGATATACGGACACTTTAAAAAATTTTAGACCTACTGCTAACAACAAATACAAGAGAAACTAAAGATAACTATGGGGACAACACAATGCCATAAATTAAAAATATATATCATAATAATAAAGATGATTTAGCTGTGCAGCCAGAAAATTCAATGCAGTCATAACATTATTTCTTCATAAACAGCGATAGTCATATCCCGGGCTGATGGGGAAAAGGGAGGTGGAGGTGGAAGTGTTAATGATTTAATAACCATTTAGCATTCCAAGTAGTAAACAATGTCTATGACAAATAATAGGGAATTCAGGAAGTTGTTTTTCAAAAGCTATCAAATTTAGGTTAGACAAGCAGGCTGAACAACATGGTGACTATAGTTAATAAAAAGTTATCATGCACTTAAAAATGGTGAAGAATAAATTTAAAATTTTCTCACAACAAACACATAAGACTGAAATACAATGGACACGCTAACTTGATTTTGCCATCCCACAATGTATACACATGTCAAAGCATGTACACCATCTATATCTAATCTATATAATCCATATCTGTATAACTTGTCAGGTTAATAATAACAAAGCAAAAGTATAAACATATCATTGGAATGTGAAGACATCTACTAAAAATAATTAAAATGTGTTGTCTCTGAAGAGTATGATTGGTAATTGAGAAGCGGCAAGAAACATGTACTTATTCAAAAATATGTAGTTGCTGTGTGCACCTCAGTGTTCTAAGGATGGGAGTGACATCAATGACCAAGACAAGAGCACAAAATTGTGAATTTGATTATACTTTGTGCCTAAAACATTTTTTCAATCAAAAATGTTAAAATACAAAAATAGGAGGTTTACTATCTTAACAGTTTCAAGTGTATAGTTTTGTAGCATTAAGTATGTGCATATTGCTGTGTGGTCATCTCAAACGTTCATGTCCAGAACTTTTCATGTTATAAAGTGAAACTCTAAACCCATTAAACAATAACTCTCCAATAGCTCTTCCTCTTCAGCTCTTGGGAATTAGCCTTGTATTTTTTGTGTATTATTTTGATAAATCTAGGTACTTCATATAAATAGAACTACATAATAATTCCTTTTCATTACTAGCTTATTTCTCTTGGTAGAATCTCCTTGGTCCATCCATGTTATACCACTTGGTAGAATTCTTTCTTTTTGATGGATGAATAAATGTTAGTAACTATAGAAAACTTTTGTTCGCCTATCAATGAACAAAAGGTTTCTTCCATGTTTAAGCTATTCTGAACGTGCTGCTGTGAATGTGGGTGTATAAGTATATCTTCAAAATTTGGGAAACTTTTACTTTTAGATCTGAAAGGTCTATGACATACTTTCAATATGTTTAGGCAGGGTCCAAGGTAAGGTTCAAAAATGTTCCCCAAATTGATGGCAAGTTGTTTCAGTACCATTTGTGAAGAAACTCTTCTTTCCCTTGTTGAATTATCTTTTATGAAAAATCAATGTTATATAGATCTCTGCTTATTTCTAGATCCTGCTTTCTTAAGTATTTGACAAAGGTCTCACTAAGCCGTTGGGACTCATAGTGATCACCCTGTTTTCAGCCTCCCTAGCACTGGGATTATAGGTGTGCATGACCATGCTCATAGACCCTGATTTTTGTTCCATTGGTCAGGATATTTGTCTTTATGCAATAACCACACTATCTTGTTTTCAAAACAGAGAGTTTAAGATTTCCAACATAGCCTGGAGATCAGATAGTGTAAGATTTCCTCCTTTTGAGCTGGGGAGATAGCTCAGTGGCACAAATGCCTGCCTTGCAATTGCAAAGTCCTGAGTTCAATTCCAGGTACTAAATAAATAAAGATTTCCAACTTGTTTCTCTCAAAAAATGGTTTTGGTTTATCCCTGAGAAGAAACAATATGCACAGGGGGAAGAGTCCTCTTAGATGGAAAAGACTTAAAGTTCTGCTTACCTGGGGGGGGCATAATGACTTTGATTATGACCTAGCATGAACAGCCATCAGGGGCCTAGAGGAAATCACCAGGAAGGAAGAGACTGTATCTCAGTGGGTGGTGGATGAGTTATCCAAGTTCAGCTCAGGTTGTCTGAGCTCTGAACTGCTTCTGCCTCAGTGTACAGCTTTTGCCCCACAGCCCCATCCAGCCTCAGTGGCTCTGGTCCAGTGGAAACAGATTTGTGTCTGTGAGTAATCACTAAAGAGCTGTATTGGTGGAGACCATCAGTGTGGTCACCTCTGTCATATAATCAAGAGTTTCAGGAAATCAGGACTTGGACCAACATTACTCACAGTGTAGTGTGCTTCGGAATCCTTTGGGGATCAGGTTATAATGAAGATTCTTATGCAGTGGGTCTAAGGTAGACCTGAGCATCTACAGTTCTAGCAGCACACCTAGGAATGCTGATGCTGCCAATCTGCAGCCCTCTCTGTGAGTAGCAAAGCTACTGAAGGTGAGTGTTCAACAGTAAATTAGGCAAGAATAACAAAAATTACATCAGTAATCATAACTAGATGGATCATTGTTTAGTTCTCTCTTTTTCTGGCATATTTAGGTACTGTTCAACTTTTTCTTTATTTTTAAAAAATCTTTTATTTGTTTATTTGGTACAGGTTCTCACTCCACAGCTCAGACTCATAATGATCCTCCTGTCTCAGCGTCCCCAGCACTGGGACTACAGGTGTGTGCCACCATGTCTGGTTTCGGTGGCCAGCTCGGTGCGGGGCCAACATGGCATGTGGTACCAGGGATTAAATGTTGGCCCTTACAGGCACTTAGATTGCTGGGCTGTCTCCCTGACCCCAACCTTCTCTTTAAAAGGAGGAGAAGGAGCAGAAGAAAGAGGCTTGGCAAGTCTGTGAAGATTTTAAGTAGTTGCGTAGGGAGACCTCAGTCAGCAATACTGGGCTGCACACTAATAGAGGCACTCAGGGATTCAACAAATTCTGAAAAAGAATCATAGAAATCTGTTGGAGCATCAACTTCATGAGACAGGCTTAAGCTTGTTAAAATTTCAGTTTGGCCTCATCAGATTTCATGGCTATTAGTGCCAAACCCTGAATGAGAGGCAATGGGCCCTGGGGGAGCAAGATGTGTTGTAGCAGTAGTGATAGTGACTATTATGCTTTTAAATGAAAACAAAACTGTAAATAGCAACTGTTTTCTGGCAATACAGCTTGAAAATTTGCTTACTAGAGGAATTTGGAGATGTGAGAATGTGGGGAGGTGTTGCTTCACTAGAACATGTAGCACAGCGGGCATTCAGAAAGAAGAAAGTGTGGATATGGAAGAGTGAGTGAGTGAGCGAATGCAGGCAGTGATGAAATGGAAAATGTGAAACTTCCTCAGACTTCTACTGCCCACATTTTCATTATCCAGCAAAAGGTAATGAGAGCATAACGTTCTGCAATGTGGTTTTAATATTTTTGTTAAAGCTGATGGGCTTCTTGAAACCTGCTTTTGGAATGTGAAGCGTTTGTTTCAGACTTCAATGGCACAGAAATGTAATAAAGACATCCATTCAACCTTTCTCCTTGAGAAAGAATTGTGATTATTAAACAAATATAATTCTGCACCCAAAGCAAATCACAATTTAAAGAACGCCACTGAGAGAATTTCTGTGATCCTTTCCGTTCTTCATATTATTTAGCTAATATGTATGGAGTGGCTACTTCTCCCCAGACCTTAGAGCTGAGGGTGCAAGGAAGACCAATTTGTGGATTCTGCCTCAGTATGGTTGAGGATTTGGAGACATACACGAGATTCTGCAATGCATAACAGCCCAAAGAGAGCCTGTTCAGAGTCTTATGGGAAAAGAGAGCGAAACAGCAAATTTTGCCTGCGTGTAGTCACAGGAAAGGGTTCACATGAAGTGGATCTGGCCAGTTAATAGATGTTTTCACAAAGAGGAGGGAAATGCTTGATTTCATATATTAATTAATGTAACTTCTACCTCTAAATGTTACATAGATTTTCTTTCATTGTGAAAGACATAAACAGGTTTTAGCAAAAAAGACACAATGTACTGTTTCTTATATTTGGTTGTTGGTAACTTAGAAGTGACATTGGCTTTAGTCATGGGATCCTCATTGTCATCAGTTCTTGTTGAGTCTTCATTTCTTAAGTGTGCTCTCTGTGAGGCCTCAAGCATGATCATTTTCAGGGGAGGCAAAAGTGGCCCTGGGTGTCCTAAACTCAGCTGCCACAGGAGACAGAGTGCAATTCTTTCCTGGAAGTTCTAACAACAACCTCATGTTTGATGCCCCTTAATTTGCTTGACCACCTATTTTAAACCAATGATTTTAATTAGGGAGATGCAGGATTGCTTTAGTGACAGTTTGATCAAATGGCCATGTCTGGGGATAGGGGTTGATGAAGGGTCCCCCTGCTTCAGTCCACAATGACTGAAGAAGAGCAGAAGTTTCGCGTGGAAACACTGGATTGTCACAAACCTACATCAATACTTCCATTCAACAAAATACTGAAGTGTATAATGCTAGATTTCAAAAATCAAGAGCTTGCATAAATCTTTGAATAATAAACAGATAAAAGCCTTTCTACTATGATTGCAGAGTACAGTTTCATGTTCTGTAAAAGATCTGAAAATGAAGACTGAGATAGATCGCTACATTTTATAACCTGCCATTTTCAGACAATGGATAAGTACTAATTATTTCTCCCACAGTCTTTTAAAAAGCAAAGTGTTATTTAAACTATTTTCCCAAAGATCAGAAAACAGAGATTGTGACATTGTCTATACCAGAGAGTAAGACTGGTCTTAATGGTTTGGTAAGAGGTCTGGAGTTATTTCATCTCCAATAGGCTATGTGGCATTGGTAATCCATCTTTCTGAGTAATAATAATACATTACTCAAAGATTTAATAAGGGCTAAAATATACTCTTGAAATGCAAAACAGACTGGTTGCTGATTTGTAGTATTTGTGCCAGGCTTCAACAAGAAATAAAAGTCCTGCTCTGAATATACATGAATCAAAACCAGCCATAAAATAATTGCTACGGGGATGAAGCAATAGCCAGTACGCAGGGCTCTGAGGAGAGAGGCACAGACTCCACCACTGAAGTTCGGGGCCTGAATCAGGAAACCAGGGCCTGAGGTGCAAGATGTATGTTACTGTGGGAAAGGAGGGAGGGGCAGGTGACAGCCTGCTGTGCAGTGTCTGCTCAGCTCAGCTCGAAGCCCCTGCCTCTGTAAGCTGGCGCTTCACAGTTGTGCTTTGTCTCAGTTACTTTTCACTTGTTGCTGGGACAAAATAACCAACACTCAAATTTAAGGAAGGAAAGGTTTATTTGGCTCACAGTTTGTCTGTACTCAGCTGGCTCCCAGGCAGAGTAGCACATGCCAGAGAGCAGCCATTCATGGCAGCAGAAAATAGTGAAGAGCAGAGAAGGGCAACAGTGGAGGCTTCTAGCCAGCCTCTCTTTCCTCCTTATATACAAGCTGTCCTGGGGCTGGGAGTGTAGAACAAACATTCATGCCCCCTTCTTGCACAAGATGAGGATGTTTACAAACTTAGAATCCTGGCTTTCTGCTGAGTCACTTAGAATCCTGGCTTTCTGCTGAGTCACTTAATTAAACTTCTAAATTTCTCAAGTAACTTTATTAAACTTCCAAGCTTCTCAAGTTGATGTGATGTATGAGCCAATGCATGCTTCCTGGTGCTGAGCTCTGTCTCTTCCTGGTCCCAAGCGATTGGATCAAGGTGAACATTCCCCCGGGAGATGCACTTCCTTGGCTGAAATGAACCCATCAGATTCTTTTTACTGGGATTATGGAATTTGGGGAGTTTGCCTCAGAGACAAGCGAGCGAGTGCTGAGAGCATTCAATATCTTGTCTATTTGGGACTGGGACTGCCTCTGGAGGCAGCTCTGAGATCTATGTTGATGGGGAAGGAACACAGCCTTGTGGTGAAATCTATAGGATAAAAGAGAAAATAGACGACAGTGAGAGATATGTCGTCCTGGGTGACACACCCCTATGCCTCCCCCAGGAGGGAGGAGTGGCTGTAACTGCAATTCCTGTCTATAGTGATGCACCTTTGGCTGGTGCTTAAGTGTTCTGTTTCTCTTTCCTCCTAACAAGCAAATCGTGACCCAAACACCACTCCAGTCAAGAGGAAACCAGACATGCAATTTTAAAATTCGTGCTACTCTTCTTCCCATCTTTTGTTATGCTGATACTTCTCTTTTCACAGGGTCACACTTTTCCAAGCTTCTGTAACCTCTTTTGAATTTTTTCCTGAAAATGACAAAGAACAGTGTCACACTGCTTACTTTATCACCATTTTATCTTCCTTTCCTTCCTCCACATATTCCACAAAGGCAGCATTTAAAAAGCCACACGTCTTTATTTTAATAATAATCTAAATTATTATTAATAATCTAATAATAATCTAATAATTATTATTAATCTAATAATAATCTAATTTGATAATAATCTTAATCTAAATTCAGTTTGACTATTCATCTCCATCTATTTGTTCAGTGGGAAGCTGAGCTTCAGTTAGGCTCAATCTGTGCTGGGCCGTCCCTTTCCTTTCCTTTTCCACTCACCTAGAGGGCGAGGGTTCCAGGCTGTAGGATTCTCCACTGACAGTTGCCTTTCCTCATCTCCCAGGCCAGCAGGGGCATTGCCCTCTCTCCTGCTCCCCTAATGGATGTCTGTGCTGGAAAACAAAGGTCTAGAGGCAGTTCCTGGGAAAACACAGTAGTTCCCTCCTTGTTTGGGATTTTGCTTTGCATGGGTTTGGCTACCTGTGGACAGCAGCAGCCAGAAAAATATTAACTGAACAACTCCAGAAATGAATTTCTAGAAAGAATTATTGTGTGTTGCTGATTGCTGAGCTCAGATCATTTTGCCACTAGGTAGCAAAAGAGGCAGTCTGAGGTTTCAGAGAAAGCAAATTTGTGAGTTAGATTTACCAGGTACTGATGACAGTGAGGGCCCCTTGACTAAGGCTGAGGTCAGCCTACATTGATCAAGTATCACTTATAAGAAATGTTTTGGTCATTTGCAACTAACACATCCTATTTAAAGATAGTGATTATAGCCCTCAAAGATAATATTATACTAACATTGTTGTCTGAGTTTGAATTATATTGAATACCTTGAGTTAAGCAACAATATGAATTCCACAGAATTCATATTCTCATCAGTAGGAAAGAACATACGCATATTTTAAGTGATTCTTTCTTGTTTACTGCAGAAGTACACAACAGTAAATTGCAGGACATTCTGAGTACTGCAGTGAAGCCCTGTGGGAGATGGGATCTCCTTTTGCCCGGAGTGTCTGTGCCACACACACCACCCACCACTGCGTCACTTTGTGGCCCTCTCATTTATCACATCGGTTCTCATGGTAGTGCAGGGCTTGTGTTCAAGTAACCCTCATTTTGCTTAATTTAAAAAGCCTCCAAGACAAAGTTTCATTAGAGTATATTGTTATAATTGTTTTACTTTATTATTAATTATTGTTCTGTGTCTTTTACCATTTAATTTATAAATTAAATTTTATCCTAGGGATATTCTTACAAGAAAATGAAATAGCATTTATATGATTTGATACTATCTGAAATACCAGGCATCCACTGGGAATTTTGGCATATATTCCCAAGGAATATATTGGCATATATTCCAATATAGGAACAAAAATGAACAACCTTAAGAGATGAGGTGGTACGGACAACATGCTTGAATAGAATGGTTAGTTTAGTACTTACAGGAGGTCAGGCATTGTGCTAAGAAACTTTCTTCTAAATTTTAAAATTGTGGCAAAATACATACCTGAGGACACTCTGTGTCTTATTTTCTTTAACATGGATATTGCAATGACCCTGGCTAATAATATACAACGTAATTATCTTCGTTTTGGATAAGAGCATTTAAGGCCTCAATGGAGCTGAGTAGCAATAGCTTCTCCTCCTTGCTTGCTCTTTTTGTGGTTTAGCTACTCATAGTCAATCATAGTCTTAAAATATTAAGTGGAAAATTTGAGAAATAAGTGATTATACGTTTTGACCGAGTCGTTCTGGTCAATCTCACCCATGCTGTGTGTGCCACCCACCGATTGCAGTGATTAGCTCAACTGCTGTGATATCCCAGTGCTTCTGTTCAAGTGACCCTGACATGGTAGCATATGTCCCAGTGCCTACATCATTTGATTGCCTTTGTCTCACCACAGATGAAGGACTGTGGCCTTGTATCATCTTACATCATCACAAGAACCAGATTAGTAGAGCAAAATAAAATATTTTAAAAGAAATAAGCCAAACTCACCTAACTTTTTATTTTTTGCCAGGGGGTGGGGGAGGGGGGAGGTTGAACTCAGGCCCCTGTGCTTGCCAGGCAAGCTCTTATTCCACTGAACCATCTTCCCGGTCCCTCACCTAACTTTTAGTAGAGTTTATTGTTTAATTGATCTATTTCATTCTTAGTTGTTATTAATTTCTAATCACTCTTGATTTATGAATTAAAATAGCACAGGTATGAACATATAGGGAAAAACCATAGCCTGCATAGGGCTAAGTACCATCTGCGGATTCAGGCACTTACTGGGGGCCTTGGAATTTATCTCTCAGGAACAGGGACACTACTGCTATATTCCCAAAGTTGAAAATGGGAGCGTGACAGTGCAGGCATACCCATGGGAGCTGTGCAATTCTGGCCGCTCCCCTGCTTTATTTATTCATAATAAAGAGCACATAAGGAATATCCTGGCACCTCTTATATTAGATGGTACCTGAGCCTTCTGAGCAAGAGACACCTAAAAGCTCCATTCTTAGATCCTAGTACTGGTATTTTTTAGGCTATTTAGAGAATTGCAATATTAGCAAAGATGAAAGCTTTAGTTCTTGAAAGGCCCCTGTGTTTAAACTGAGGGGATTGTTGTGCAACTGGAGACTAATAGCAGAGGATGCTTTGCTGAGTACATAGGTCACAGTTCAAGTAAGAAAAATCATAGTTTTGAAGCAAAACCTGGAGAAAGCACCAAGCATGAAGCTTGCCGGGGACCATAGCTGGCATTCTGGACAGGGTGGTATGTCATAAACTAGTGATGAAAGTCAATAATGCTTGTGTTCCCCAGTGAGGTGTGAGGTTGGGCACAAAGGGACTCCTATGATGTGACCAGAGGAAGCATCTCCAATTCCAGGGCCTGGATGGGACAGAAGCTGTTGGAGGGTGATGTCAACACAGGATGAGGCCCTGAGCAACCATCCTTTCACAGTGCCATTAATGAGGGCACAGCCTGCCAGAGCTTGGGAAACTTGTAGGGCTAGACTGCTTATTTCTTATCTTGTCATAATTCAAAGTTAACAGAGATCTTACTGGTAAGAAATGAATCGTACTTGACCCCTGCCCCTATGGGGCTTTTAACGGTCTGAGGTACTACTGAGACTTGAGAAGTTTCCTCTGACTCTTTCTGGGTTTGTGTTTATGTTTAAGCTGGTCATTCCCACTCCAGTCCTGGGGAGGCAGGGGTTGAAGTGAGGCTCTGGACTCATACACATGTGAGGGCTGCTTGACCTTCAGCTTCTCACCAGGCAGGGAATGAGTGAGAAGAGGCCCAGGAAACGTTTGATGAATTGAATGGGAAGGCAAAGAAGATACACTGTAGTGTTTGTGGCCTCTTTGTATTATGTTGTGGTGTGGCTTGAGTGTGTCTCTCAAAAGTGCATGTGGTGGAATCTTAATTCTTCAATGTTGAGTTTGCAAGGTGAGGCCTAGTGGGAGGGGTTTGGGTTACAGAAATAGAGCAGGCTAATTCTCTTTCTTTCTTTCTTTCTTTTTTCTTTCTTCATTTCATCATTCTCCTGAGGTACTGGGGGTTGAAGCCATGGCCTTTGCACTGTACTGCATCCTTAGCTCTTTCTATTTTTTATTTTGAGACAGGATCTCACTAAGTTGTTCAAGTAAGACTCAAACTTGTGGTTTTTCTGTCTCAGCTTCCTAAAGCACTGGGCACAAGCCTGCACCACCAAGCTTGGCTGAATTAATACCATTCTTGTTATCATGAGACTGAATTAGTTACCATGAGAGGTGGTTGTTATAAGGCAAGGTTGATGTCCTGGTCTGTCTTACTTCTCTTAGCATGTGCTTTCTTTCCATAATTATTTGAACAGCAGTTGCCTTCATCAGATTCAACTGTCCTATCTTGGACTTCCTAGTTTTTGGGGCCATGAAAATTAAGAGAAATAAATCTCCCTCTTCATAAATTAGTCACCTTGTGTGTTCTGTTATAGCAATAGAAAGCAGGCTAAAACACTATCTATCTAGGTGGATCTATCAGAGTAAACCTAAATCTAAATTCATTAAAATAAAAATGCTGACAAAAAATCTTCATGTTCCATTCCTGGCTAAAGGAGGTCACATTTGAGCTTTGTAAGTGTCTCTGCTTTGTTACCATCTCAATTGCAAGAGGACAGTTAGTCATACGGGTTTACCAGAAACTGAGGTTCTAGGATGTTTAGGCCCAGGTCGTATTAGCATACCAGAGTTGGAAAGGCTTGCTTGCAGGTTCTTTCAGTTTGCAAAGATCCAGGTGGGCATCTATATCCTGCCAAGCTCTCTCTTGTCTCCTTCTTCCCCTTATCCCTCAGTTTCTACATATATTATTTTCCTCCAAGCATTATTGAAAAGGCACTTTAAATTGAAACTTGATGGTTTTTGTGAATTTAAACATGAACAGGACACACTTCCTGTTTTCCAGATGTCTTACTTAGCCACATTCTTATTTCTGGGGCAAACTACCTGACATGCACAACTTGCAGGAGGAGAGATTTGCCTTGGCTCACAGTTCCAGTGGGTTTATTCCATGGTCAGCTGGCTCCAGGGCCCAAGGAGCATGGCACAAGGGCCTGACACAGGACAGCGTCTCACTGCATGTGAGAGAAGAAGCAGAGAGGACAGAAGGTCTGCGGAGGGAGAGATGGCCTTCAGGGTCACAGCCTAGTGATCCACATCTCACCTTGTCTAACAACAGATCAGCTATAGTGCCTCATCATTCTGTTACCTTCTACACACATGAGAATTTTAGAGGATACTCCAATGCTAAACCAGAACACTATCATAAGGCAGTGCTATGTAAGGAAATCAGAAGGCAAGAAAAACACAAAATTGAAGTGTTACTTTATATCTCAGGGGTTGCTATCATGTACATATATGGGCCCTTAACTCCAAGATACCTGTTGATAAAATTCAGGAAGACTGTAAAGCTGGAAGGAAAAAACCGCATTTTTATGCTCACTACCTTCTCTCTGAAATTTGTCATTCCTTTCCATTATGGGTATGACGTACCTATGACAGTAGAAATCAGGCAAGTTGTTATTGTGCTTGGACATGTCTCAGAATAACATGCTCATCATTCTCTTATCATACATCCATGCATGGGGCCTCCTGTAGGCTAGAGACAGGGTTATGTTCCCGGTAGTCTTCCGGGAAGAGATTTGGGAAGGATCTCAGAGAAAGCCCCGAGAACTGGCTGCAAGCAAGAAGTGGGGAAAGAGAGCCAGGGAGAAAGAAACCAAGACACAGGGGTAGGCACAGTGATGGAGAAAACATAAGGTGAACAGAAACTCACTAAGCAGGCAGGAAGCCAGGAAGCACAGACGCAGCCTCTCCCTGACTGACTGTGTCCCAGCTCTCTTTCCAGCTTGGCTTGTGGGGATCAATGGAAGCTACTTTGACCTTTCGGAACTTCAGTCTTTATCTTAGTTTTCTAGAGCTTCTGTAAAGAGTTCCCTGAAGGTGGTGGCTTACATAAAAGGAATTTGTTTGATCGTTCTATTGGCCAGAGTCCTGGATAAGGTAAGGATAAGATTGGAGGCTATGAGGAAGCATCTGGCCTAGGTGTCTCTGCTCTTTTGTGAATGGCTGTCCATTCCCATGTCTCTGTTTCACATGCCTGTGTCTTTAATCTTCCCTTTTTATAAAGAATAATAGATGTCAGATTATAGTCCATCCTAAAGTTATTGTTTTGGGCTGGGGATCTAGCTCAGTGACATAAATGCCTGCTTGACAAGCACAAGATCTCAAGTTCAATCGCTGGCACCACAAAACAAAATAAAGTTCTTATTTTAACTTGATTATCTCTATAAAAATCCTATGTCATAATAAAGTCACAGTCTGCAGGGATAGTGGCTACAAAATATGATTTGGGGGAAATGTAATCTACCCCACAGTACTTTCCTTATCTTAGAGTGGCGATGATGATGTCAGTGTCCACCTCACAGAGTTATTGTGAAGATTAAAGCATGTCATGTGTCTATGTGTTTAGCAAAATGCCTGGCAAATACCCTTTCAATTAAAGGTAATCATTTTCACTACTGCTTTTAGTATAAATGATGAAGGAAGGAAGATGAGGAAGAGAGTAAGAAAGATAAAAGAAGGCAATACAAAGAATATTTGTGACTCAGCTGAGCAAACCAGCAAGCTGAGGCATTAGGCTTCCTGGATGGAAGAAGCAACTATTTCAGAAGCACTCACTGGGTGTACAGGCTGCTGCTTGTGTGGCACTAACTCAGCACAGGCAGAAGTACTGAGGGCTTCTTGAGACCTAAAAGAATCAGTGTAGCTTCTCTTGGCTCCAAACACAGTAAGAGTCTTTGGCAAGGGTATAAGCAGAAAAAGTAAGTGGTTCTCAAGACAACAAAATTGTGGAAATCTACTCTTCACAAGGACTGGGTGGTAACAACTTGGACATACATGAAGATCTCTGTGGGTAAGGAGAGAGCCTGGTTTTTGCTGAAATTTGGCCTGGAGACTAAACTGGGGTCTATGGACCACTGGAAAAATGCTTGGACTCTCAAAACATGTGAATAATTAGAAACTCCACTGAAGAAGCAATCACAGCCAGAAAAGACTATGTGACGCTTAGATACTGAGAAAATGTAACTTCCACAGCTATGCAGGTCTGGCATTCAGCCTCATGCTGGGAATAGGCAGTTCTCTGAGGGCAGGGGGACTTAGCTGCTCATAGCTATTCTAAGCTCTTAGTGCTTAGAATATGGAGAAGGCCTTCAATAAATATCTGATGATTAAATGCACCGTAAGCCCCAAGTGAGATCCTAAGTATATAGATAGACATTCACTACACCATGTAGAGACGCTGCCCCATATTCTCCATGGCATCCTGTCTAGCAAACCAAACCACAACCCCAGCAGCAATAAACCCAGAACAGTAAGATTTGAATCAGTGACTGCTCACTAATTTTTTTTACTGATCCAACTTCCAACTCAGGATCATTCAGACAAAGGCAAATGCCATCTCTGAACCAATCACAGAAGACTTCCTGTTCTAGTTAGCCATCCCCAGCCTCACAGTGCCAATAACTTCCAACTGGAGAGTGCCTAAAGTGTCTCATTTTCCATTACAAAGTTTTCTGCCTAAACCCCTCGGTCTTTGAATCTCTGCCAAACTAATGGGGGCAGCTGACTTTTAGAGTAAGCTTGCTCTATATGTTCTTTTATGGGTGATCTTGACTTCTATCCATCCACTTTCCATCTCCCTCATGTTCCTGATCACTTGGCATCCCTGCCCTCCCAAATTCATACAGTTTTCTGTGTGACTTTACTTCCGTTTTGTAGGTGAGAAAGCTGAGGCCCAGAAAGGTGAAATGACTCACCAGGATTAAAACCTAGGTGTTTGACTCCTGAGTCCTGTATCCTTCCATGGAGCTGATGTAAGTTTCTCATAGCTTGTTGCTTTTTGCAAAGAATTACAGGTTTCCGCTTTCCCCTGCTTCTTCTCTCTACAACTACAACACAGAGAGACTTTAAATAGCCACAGAATTTGTCCTTGAAGAATCTTCCTGCATCTCCAACCATCACAAAGTCTGACTAATTTTCCTAGATTGGGCAAATGCCCCTAAGCCCATTTTCTCTGTAAAGAATCCTCTGTGAAGTTGGCATCATCTCTGCACTGAGAAATGTGTAGAGATTTTTTAGCAAATCATGTTTCACTTCTGGGAACATCTTCTAAGACAAGCTGTATTGACAATGATTTATTTATTCTTGCATTCATTACTGAAAATGTGTATGGAGTGCCAGCTTTCTACCAGGTTCAGTCCTGGATGTAGGACACTTGCGGCATACAAAGTATTGCCCATAGGCTTTCTGCATTAGAATCCTGGGTTTCAAATCAAACCTACCGAATTTTTGCCACTGAAGTCTGAGGATCTGCAGTTCTATAAAACAGGAATTTTTATAATCTCTGATTTTATAATGAGCAATCCTTGGTGTCAAACATCAGTAGCCTAGTTGAGAAACCCAAGTTAATTTACCTACTGAAGGCCATTATGTGAGTGATGGGCATCTGGCCTTGAATTTAAGTTAGGTTGGCTGAAGTTCATTCTTATTCTACTTTATTTGTTGTGTGCATTTCACGGATCTAAGTGTACCAGGCTGTCCCCTTGGCTGTGAGTGTGTGCCTATGGAGTCTGGTCCACATTGAATAACCCTTCTCTCATTGGCTGTTTGGTGAGTTCACACTTAGCTTTCATAATCCATCTCCAATAATGCTTTCTCTAGAAATCCTTCTTGGATTACACTTTTAATTGTCCATCAATTCAAGGAATAAATACTTACAGCTCGTTGTTTGTGGGGACTTCTTTTAGAATAGACAGAGTCTGATCTCATATTCTACAAAAACCCCAAGGCTAATGTTATGGTGTGTTTCATGTTGTTATAACAGAATATCTGAGACTGGATGATTTAGGAGCAGAAGTCCATTTGATTTATGACTGGTAATTGCAAAAGTACAACACTGACATCACGGGTTTATTACCGTGTAAACTTATGGCAACAGGCAGAAAGGCAAGAGAACATGCTCATGAGAGAGCAAGTGTATAAGCTTGGATCTCTCTTATTTCTTATATAAAGCCATTAATGAATCATGGGTGTTACTTCATGATTTCATCTAATCTTCAAAGTCCCCACCTCCAAAAACTATCAACATATGACTTTGGGGTTAACTTCCAATATCTTTGGGGACCCTGAAACCTTAGCAACAAAGTTAGCTGCTTATTTTGGATGTCCTCTTCCAAAGTAAAATGCAAAGCATTCTGTGGTACTTAGGAAGGAAGAAGTCAAAGCTCAATTCTGACTTTATCACTTATTTACCTTTAGCAAAAATAGTTTGAGGGGCTGAGTAGATCCTGGATACTTCTGGAGTAGTCTAAAAGAAAAGAGGCTGCCTGAGGGGTTTGGGGCAGTGGAAAGGGGGTCAATGCTCTAACCTAGTAGGCTGAAGATGTGTGCTGCTAGTGGATCAGATGTAGGCTCATGTACAAGTGTGGAGCTGCCCTAGACTCTGCCTTACAGGGGCACTGGGAAGATCAAAGAGTGTTCAGTCATCACAAACTTTGGGTAAACCACAGATGGGGTGTGAATAGATGTAAAGAGGAGTAGGATACTGACTTCATCAATGGAATTTCAGGAAGTCATTGCCAGTAGTAGGGGCCTCCAAAGGACCATAAAAGCTACCATTAAAAATAAGCAAAAAGGGGCTGGGGAGATAGTTTGATGGTCTAAGCCCCTGCCTGGCAAGCATAAGGACCTGAGTTGAATCCCTGGAACAGCATGCCCTACCACCTCAGAGCCCTGGGTGTGCTGTGTCTGCCACCAAAACCCAGCATGGTGATGCACACCTGTAATCTCAGTTCTGGGGAGGCTGAGACAGGAGGATCACTATGAGTCTGAGCTGCATAGGGAGATCCTGCACCAAAGAAATAAAAGGTTAAAAAATAAAAAGAATAAACACAAAGAAACACAAGGCCAGAATAGGACCAGAGGTCAAGAAGTTTCTTTTTTTTTCTTTTGGATAAAAAGTTTCTTATTCACATCATCTACCTTCTTTTATGTCCCTAGATACCTGCTCCTGAGGAGCAGTGCTGGTGAGCTAAGGGGAAGAATTACAGGGTGATAGCTGTTACCAGACCTCCCACTCACCAGTGCCATATTGAGGTCTTTGTTTACATTGTCTCTTATTTCACATACAGATGAGCAAACTGAGGCCCAGCGGAATAAAATCAGGTGTTCTAGGGCCAAAACAACACACAGGCGACTATACCTGCAACCACATACCCAGTTTCCATTGAGGGACCACCAGGACAGGCTGGAGCTGTCAAAAAATAAAGTTACAAGTTAAGCTTAATGACCTTAACTGCCTTTAGCTTGGTCTTTTCAAATGTGTGGAACAGACTGAGTGTGATACTTAGCAGAGCAGAGTGGTTTGGAGTTTTAGAAAATGTTTGAAAAAAGTATAAGTAGACAACAAAAAACAAACTGGTCATTGTAAAGCTATTTTCCGTGTATAGGTAGAAGCTGAGAGAACTTCTTAATACTTGCTAAAATTGGCCATTTTGGAGATTTGGCTATCAGCTCTGATTTCTACAGCTAAATAGCTTAGTTTTGGCTTGGAGGTGTGGAATACCAGTATGAGTCACTTCATTCTGGTTTGATCTGTTGGGCCTAGTAAGGGGCTCAATTCAAACCAATGGGCTCAAGACAGGGTCATGAACAGGTTATCAGTGCAGCCAAGCAAGAGACTCCAGAGCACACAGACACAGTAATCCTTATAGCCCTTTCTGGGTCATGAATCTTTTACAGCATTCAATAAAAGCTATCACCTTCTCTGGAATAATGCTCTCGATCATGCACATGAATTGCATATAAGCAAGACCTCTTTAGCTAGAGAACTAGAAGCAGATACCTCCAAAGTCATTCCTTTTTCCATGAATAGGATTCATATTCTAGACAAATGGGCTGCAAGACTGAGCTAATCTCATTCACCTCTATTATTTTACTTAAGTCTCACAAGGAAATTGAAGTGGTAGTGGTCATGGGTGAAACAGCTCTTGAGTTTATACAGTGGCTCAGAGCTGAACCTCTGATACTAGTCTGCCTGTTTGATTTAAAAGATTTGTTCTAGGTGTCTAGGCAGTCAGTAGGAATGACATGTAGGACAGGGAAATAATTGCGGAGTTGTAGCAATTAGGATGGTTGATCATTTTTATAGCTGGCTGACTGATGGCTGGTGTCCTAACAGCTCCTGGAATACCATTTTTTTTTTTTTTTCCAGAAATGCTTACCACAGGTTGGCAAACTGCTGCCAGAGGGTTTGTTTCATTTTGTTAAAATCACTGAGCTTCTGAAACAGCACCACCCCCTGCTGAGAATGTCAATGAGGAACTTCCCAGGGGCAAGGAAGCAACAGAAAATCAAATTCTTGGGCTGGTGAGATGGCTCAGTGGTCTAAAGCACCTACTTAGAACAAGCTTAGCTACCGCACAGGGACCGCAGTTCAATCCCTAGCACCACATGCCAGCCAGCCCCGCCCCCTGGTGGGCT
>NDGM011207463.1:1617-14913 GCA_002564305.1 Octomys mimax | reverse complement strand
CAAAAGTTACATTTTTTGTTATATAGGTCTTGCTTTATATTGGTCTTAACCATCCAGCAGAAAGTATAAACACAAGGTATAAAAAGTAAAGCCATATTAATATGCTGAGCTGTAAAATTTTCAAGCCAACAACTTCTGATATTTTCAGTTCCATGAATAACCCACTACTATTATGGACTATTGGACTGTATTGGATTACTTTGCTAAATCCATTCACCTACAATATTATAAAGGCAATGGAATACCCACCTCTGACAAACTAAACCAGAAAGGGGGATATAAATGAAGAGCCATTTTGTAGTGAATATATATATATATATATATATATATATATATATATATTTGTATATACAAATTAGTTAGGTTAGATATACAGCTAATTAGTTCAGTGAGAAGAAAGATTGTACTAATAGTGTTTAGGCAAGATATCATGTCTGCATCTTGTACTATGAATAACTACTATGAAGACAACAATATGTAATGTATTAATTATTATAACTGTCCTACTAAACTGTTTGAAACTGTCTCATTGCTATTTATTTCCCAATAAAATTAATTAAAAAATAAAGAATACTTCAGGCGTTTTGGTCATTGGAGAGGAAGTCCAGTGAAAGAAAGAAGGTTTTCTTATTTCTTGGGGGGTGAAAGGGGATGCCCAGCAATCACACTCAGGAAACAAAGAAGTTTTAATATCACTTCCACAAATCCTAGCTTTGTCTGGATAAATGGATAGGGAACATCAAGCTTGTTGTCAAAAAGTAAATTTAAATTGCTTTAAGACAGTAAAGTTTCATAGTACACAAGTAAAAGACGGTAACACCATGAGAGTAATAATTTAAACCAGAGATGGGATTATGAAAAAGAAATCAGGAAAAGAGAGTTACCAAGAGCTGTCCTGTTTTTAGAATGAAGCTTTAAATCCAGCCAAAAAATCCTTTCTTGTAAAACAATGTTTCAATATAGCTGAATATGGCAGTGAAATGATTTATATTCTAAGGTATTATTAAAAACAATGGAGTCGTTAGTCAGAAATTAATGGATCCTATTATCTAAATGTCACACCAACTGAAAATGATGGATGAAGAAAGACAACAGTCAGTGAGACAGAGACGCTGCCTCAGAAAAGTCCATCATGGGGTGGCTGTATGGATGCCCATGGTTGAGCCCTCAGAAGAGTTGCATCACAGGATTGACATTGTGTAGAACACAAATAAAAAATGCTGTGTACTCTTTTGAAAAATAAGTAGATAGAAGCAAGCCCCAAATGAGAAGGGACTGGTTGAACCATATCTAAAATGGCAATTTTCAATGAAAATGTAANAAAAAAAAAAAAAAAAAAGGAAATTGTTGCTATTGTGTATGCAAAAAAAATCAAAGGTACAACAGAAACAAAACTGTGCAAAAACAATGAATTTAGGAGACTTTAAAGCTTTAATAACAAATATATTCATCAAATTAAAACCTGTTTAAAGAAGTAAGAAAAGTATGATAACAATTCCTTGTCAAACAAAGAAAATCAGAAAAAAACTAAAATTATTTTTGGACCTGGATATGGTGGTGCATGCCTGCAATCCAAGCACAAGGACAGCTAGGATCCAGAGAAGATAATTGTCACTTTGTTGCCAAATTGGAATACAGAGTGACTGCAAAGCCAGTCTGGAATATATAGGCTATTCCTTAACAAATAAAACAAAGCAAAAAATTCTGGAGGTGAAAAGCGTAACTTAATGAAAAATCATTGCTAAAGGGGTGAAGGGATAGAGCTGAACTAGAAGAAAAAAATTGGAAATCTGAAGATAGATTGACAGAAATTAAGATATCTAAACAAAAGAAATTGATCCATAGAAACCTGTATACCACACTGGAAGTACCAGAAAGATGAAGCAGAAAAAGGAGCAAGAAAAAAATATTTATGAAAGGGTATCAAAATTTTCCTGGATTTTAATGATAATATTCATCTTCAAATCCAGAAATTCAAAAGACTCTGATGAGAAGTTTGATTGATAGTTCTCAATAAACTCTGAGTAAATGAAGTACAGAGACATAGTCTTTGACAGATCATAGTTAAAATGCCGGAAGGCGAACAGAAAATCTGGGAAGCAGCAGGAGAAAGTAATTGCTCAGATGCAGACTCTGCAATAAGATTAACAACTGATTGTTCTGTAGAAGCAATGGAGGACAGTGGCAGTGGACTAAGAATTTAAAGGCTGAAAGACAAAGGAAAACTTCTCATCAAGTATAGTACATCAAAGGGAGATGGCTCAGTAGAATAATCGCTGCCTGGCAATTGCAAGGGCCTGAGTTCAATCCCTGGTTTCGCCAAAACAAACAAACAAAAAGAATAGTACATCAAGCGAGAGCAATTTTGCAAAATGAAAGTGAAACAAAAGCAAACAGAAGCTGGGAAATAAATTGCTTTTCAAACAATTTCTTTTTAAGAAATATTGAAGGACTTTGTGAAAACTAGAAGAAAATGATTGTATATGATAATATATAATAACTCAAATACACCAAAAGAACACCAATAAAGGTAAGTATATCATTATAAAAGACATTTAGGAACATATCATACATATTTCTTTATAACCTGCTTTTTTTTTTAACCTGGTATAGCTCCAAAGAATAATGATAGTAACAGTGTAAGAGGATTTAGATAAATTATTTTTGAACAAACACACTCATTATTAACTCATCAAAGTAAAGGGATACAGTACTGTTCTTAAGACCTGAAACTACTTAAAGCTAGCTTATTTGAGGAAGTGGTTGGCTAGGTTATATCATTTCTATACTCCCTAAGACATTTTCCTATTAATGCTTTTGAGAATTATAATTCTAATAGCAACCTGCACCTATTAAGTATGAACAAACAACTAAATAAAACCCTGGGTAGTCCACACACAGCAGGACTGGAGAGGCAGCAGCATGGACCATGAGTATGGAACACTGGCTCAGAGAGTAAGAAGCCTTGCCTATATTTTATTTTCTAAGCCTGTTTAAATTACAGAGTCCTGAGAATATGACTACTAAAAAGATGTGAGAATCACTCTGAATTCAAGCAAGCTACACTGCATGAGACCTGAGGCTGTAACTGGCAAGCTGGGAACTGGATCAGGGGTCTTCACTCTGCATTTTGCTCTTTGTTACAAACCATCCATTTATACCTACATGTATCTCACTTGGAGTGGCACTGATTGCTTTAGTCAGTCACCTTTTATGTGACTCTTAGTTTAAATTTTTTGGAAAAAATAAAAGGCTCTAGCGGCTGATGCAACCTATAGACCTACTCTCCTGTAGAGAACGTCTTGTGCAGGGTGTGGCAAGCAGGGCCAGAGACATTTGAAGAGAATGTAGCGTGTGTCTAAGGTTGTTAAACCATCCTGGCTGTCACTGCTCTCTTGCCTACAATATTCATCTATGAAATCCTTCTCTGTCACTCTTCTAATTCATTTAGAAAAGTTTATTTCCTAAGAGATACATGAATAACTTAACACCGAAAGTCTTTCTTAATTCCTGGGTGTTCTGTACACACATTGGTATTTTTAGTACATGCACAAGACAGTCTTATTTTACAAGGCAGTGCCAAAAGTAGGTCATCTTGTACACTAATCCTTTCCCACCCACTACCAGCATACATAATGACTTCTCTGTGACTTTGGAAGAAAGAGAATTTCATAATCTCTGGTTCATTTTCAACCAGTCCTTAGCTATAGCATCTGGATTGAGGGTTTCCCCAATTACATTCTGAAAGAGACATTTTTTCCCACATGCAAATGCTCAGGCATATCTGGCACTAATTAAAGAACTAATTTAATAACAATTGTAAGAAAAATAAGCCAATCTCCAAATATTCAACCTTGTTCTGTGTATTGCGAACACAGCGAGTCCTATAAATAACATGTATGCAAGCGTGTGAGCAATTCGAGCCCTTAATTGGATGAATATATCTGAAGCTAAATGACAGAACTTGTGCTATCATGTTGCTACTTGCGTTTTTAATGCAGAAAGTCTAACAGATGTTCTTACCTGAGGTTGAAGCAGGGGGTGCAGACACAATGTTGAGAATGAATCAGAAAGATAAAGTTAATGTGAGTTTTACAGATAAGTTTAGCTGCTATATTCATGTTTGCTTACTTCTGATCCCTTGTGACCTCAGATCTCTAAATTTTTTTTTTTATTTTTAGGGGAGGCTCTACGAGGTGTTCAGGGTCTCACTGACTGGATTAGTAGTGATCCTCCTGCTTACAGCCTCTTAAGTGCTGGGATTACAGACTTATACCACCATGCCCAGTCTCAATTGCCCTCTCAATACACTCTGGGGATGGGGCTGGCACAGCAGTCCTGGGGATCGAACCCCAGGCCCCTGCGCCTGCTTACAGGTGCTTTAATCTGCTGAGACATTTGGCCGGCCCTTGATCTCTCACTTTGGCTGTCACTAAACAAGTAGAGAAAGATCTTTATAATAAAAAATGAACATCTTTGTAAAACATTCCAGCAAATGATCTATTTTTATAGTTTCATTATACCTAATTGAGAATCTTATTTAAATCTCACATTCTTCTTCATTTCTGGCAATTACATTGTTAGCTCTTCATTATACAAGATTGGGTCACATTTTTCTTCTGAATCCTAGTGGGAATCCTTGACACATTACTAGCCAAGTGCGCAGTAGATGCTCAGTAAATGCTTATTATTTTTATTAAAATATAGCTCTTTAGGATTTAAAGCAGTTATTTTTGTTTTCCCTTAAATTTAACTTGCATTGTGCTTAGCAAATGGAGCAGGAATGAGAAAACTACACCTGTGAAGAACCATCATGTTCATAAAATAATAAAGTGCCAGAGGATGCATTCTTCAGAGATTATCTTGAGAATTTTAGGGTTAGGGCTATTTGGCCAAGTCACACAGCTGATCAGGATCTTAAGTTTTTCTCCACACACATAATCCCAATTTCTACTTAGGTGGACTTTTTACAAAAGACTTTCATCCTGCTCTGTCGTCATTCCACACCAAGTCTGCCTACCTCCATCAACACTGGTGGTTAACAATCTCTTCAAAGGCTACACTTCAGGGCTGAAGAAATAGCTCAGCAGAAGAAGCACCTGCCTCACAGGTGCAAGATCCTGAATTTGATCCTCTGTCCCAAAAGAAAAAAAGGCTATACTTCAGTAAACTCTGAGAAGGATATGAATGTCTCTATTCATTTCATTTTTCCTTTTGCCATCTCACCAAATGATTCCCAGAAATTCCCATCACAACTCTGATCCCTCCATTACAGTTATAGAAGTAGTTTTTACTACTTCTTCCTACATAAGGGAATAATTTCAATGTATTTCCATTGTTAGTGTTCACTAGTGTGAATTTTCAGAGTTAGTGAAGGAGTGGGTAAACCTAGAGTAATGACTATGAAGTTTCTCTTATATTCCAGGCAATACCTAACATCTAGAACCAGATAAGTGATGAAAAACTCAATCACATAGCAACCAAATTAATGCTAGTGAACAATGGTAGAATTCTATCAACAGACATGCATTTAAAGAGGACCCTAGAAAGACAGGAAATAATAATAACATAGGGAAAACTTGGGAAGCTCAATGTTTTTGGAAGGTTAGGAACTTCTAAAAGTTCATTTCCATTATATGTCCTATAAAATATCTGCAAAGGAAAACATTCTCTAATCATGGCAATTTTGGTCGTGCACAGAAAATGAGATTATTCTTAGTCACAATTAATTCCTTCATTCCTCTTTGTCACAAAATTTTCACATTGTATAATACCACTATGCCTAGGTGTACACTGTGGTCTGATGAGATACTCATTTCATTTTTTCCCTGGCTTCCGTTGATGGATCATGACATTGACTCAGCAGAGGAACTGCATGTCTTTTAAAAGCATTAAAAATAGTGGAAGTTGAAATGTATTTTGATTATGGGGATCCATGTTAGCTGTTCTGTTATTAAGAGATGGTTTACCATGTAAAAGAAAATGCAGTACAGAATTTGGCAACAGACAAATGGATTATGACATAATTAAAGACCCAAAGTGTAATGGTTGCTACAAAAGTAGATTTTCATAGGATTTTGCTGTACACAAAAAGAGAGAGGTTGCTTTTTGGGTGATATATAACTTAATTTGTTCTCACAATGCTCACATTTGTTTTGGTGTTGTTATTAGTTTCTTTCCTTAGCAAAAGCAAGAGTGGGATTTTTAATATGCGCGAAACATTGAATTTTATGAGTAGCTCCTAAGGCTCAGTGTTATGGATATGAAGAATAATTTTCTTAAATAATAACAAGTATTTGGGCAGTAAGTCATGAGGGTGTGCTGCTCCAGATCCCAGCAGAACTGTCAATACAGAAAACCTGCACCACAACCTGTGTTTAGGGATGTTGACTTGATTCACTCAGTCTAATCTTGTCTCTGATGTTATTGGTATGTGATTCTAGGAAAGATGGACTAAACTGATTTACTTCTTGACTTTGGTGTAGAAATAAACAATGAACACCCTGATTGAACAGAGGAGAGGAGAAGAGAGGAGAGGAGAGGAGAGGAGAGGAGAGGAGAGGAGAGGAGAGGAAGGCAGGGGAGGGGAAAGGAGGGGAGGGGAGGAGAGAAAAGGATGGGATGAGAAGAGGATGGGAAGAGGAGAAAGAGAAGACAGAGAAAAGGTAAAACACTTTAAATGAAAATTAGCAAAGTTGGTAATACCATTTTTTTTTTCAAAAAACGAGTGACTATCTCTATGAATAATACTTACACACTGTTATTCCTCTCATTTCCTTGCTGACCTAAAAATATTTTGTCATTAAGTGCCCTGGGCTGGGAAAGCTTTCATCAAATAAGGGGTTTCCTGGATTCCTGCTCTCAAGAATCAAGTCAGCTTGGAAGAAGTAAGAAAAAGCCTGGTGTGCTGTGCTGGCCTTGCCCCCAGGGTGCAGAGACAGTAACTGAGCCTGGTATGGTGGTGCATGCCTATAATCACAGTGCTTGGGAGGCTGAAACCAGGAGGATCACTACAAGCCCGATCTCTGTTGTGAGAACCTGTAGACCATATACTAAAACACATAAAAAGGAAAAGGCAAATTTATTTCCTTCTATTATTATAAAAGTGGTAGTAACAGAAAAGTAGACTGGAGAATTTAAAAGTCTGGTTTAGACTCCTTCCTTCCACCTTCATTTGCACATTTTTGCCCAATCAAACTTCTGCATTTTGCAGCCGCTCTAAGCACCATCCAAAGTAGTCCTTATTCACGAAAGATGTATTTTACCTTTCCCCAATCAAAACTCACTCCCTTTGTGCAACTGAACTCAATTGTTCCAAGAAAAGCAATAAGGTTGAAACAACCCTCCCAGATGTGTTTGCTTTTGCAAAATAACTTTTATTGCTTTTTTCTAATCATAAAGGTAATCCATGATTATTCTAGTAAGCATAAAAAATATAAAGCAGCATTAAAAAGAAAACACAAATTTTGAAAACCTGTAGGGTATTTTGCATTTCTAAGAGTGAAATGTTGTTGACAGATGTATTCAGTCTGTGAAGATATATTGAAGAGCTCCAATCTGAGCAGGAGATTGATTGTATTAGGAAGTTTGAGAGGAATCCAAGGGAGGCAGACCAGATGTGATCCTCTAATAGTGAGCATTGCAGTATCCAAATTTTCCCATTATTAATTAATTAAAGGTCAGCAAGTGCTGTTCACTTTGAATGGAGAGCAAAACATTAGTTTTGCTGAATTCTATTTTAAAGTTTCCAAACTGAAAGTTCAACTTGGAGGTTGAGCTCAGGGCAGGATATTGCCAATATGTGTGCCAAGTTTTCTATCCAGGATCTTTTATCGTTGGAAAGCATAAAATAGTCAGAAAAATTGGAGGCATGATTACAAATTGCGCTATCTTGAGACAAATAGGTTTTATTCCCTAATATCTGTTTTCTTGGGAACTTTTATAAGAAAATAAAGTTGTGTAATATAAATTTTAAAAATATTTTTCTCTCATTTGTCCTGTTTCTTATTTCTATAAATTGTTTTAAATTTATATGCAATAAACTTCACTTTGTGATCTGTAGTCTTTGTGAGGCAAAGTTGGAAAATAAAGGATTGAGAGACCCAATAGAGGGATGCACTGGGCTTATGCTTTAATGCTGGGGTGAAAAAAGGAGAGAGAGAGAGAGAGAGAGAGAGAGAGAGAGAGAATGAATTAGCAAATGCTAGCCAGCAGGGGGAGGAAAGGGGGAATAGGGACTAGGGGGGAGGAAGGAAAAAGGGAGGGAGAAGGAGAGGGAGAGGGAGAAAAACAGATAAGTAACAGTTTATTAATACCCAAACCCACAATTCTCTTATACTACTTTCTTCAATCAAATACTCTTCCAAATTCACTGTAGTCTTTGGAAACCACTAATCTGTTCCCTATCTTGAGAACTTTTGCCTTTTTTGGATCATAAAGCATTTGTGTTAGTCAATATCTATATATTTAGACACGCTACTCACAGGTCTTCTAAGTCAGCTCAGCAGCCTCTGTGCTGGAAGAGAAATTCCCAGGGTGTATCTAGGAAGGAGACCTGCAGCTAATGGAGTAAGTCTTTCAGAAATATTTGGAAAAGCTACAAAGTTTTTGAAAATTTCATTGCAAAAGAAAACTACTACTTGGATAAATAAAGACACAGGGAAGGCAAAATAAAAGGCGGTTGTCAAACTCCCTGTTGAAATAGCACTTATAGGACACAGGCTGATGACAAACATCTGGTGAAAATAAATTCCTGCTACCCTTCATGTAAAAGGAGGCCTTCAAAGGAGAGGATTTCAGCCTGGAGAACAGAGATCTACACCACAGAAGATCATTCACAGGTTTAGTACAGGATGGAACTTGTACAGTTGGATTTCAACATTGCCCTGAATAAATTACTTTTTTCTTTCCATTTATTTTTCTCTTTTTGAAAGGTAATATCTATAACTACTATCCTATGCCTATAGTTCCTCCATTATAATTAACAAGCAGATAACTTCTGGTGGTAAACAGGTAGGAATTTTTTGGATTATATCCCGATGCATGCCCTTACCTCATTTGGATGATGCGAATTGGAATTTTAAGTCAATGAAATTTTAATGAAAAAATGGACTTTGAGTTAATATGATATTGCTTTGAGACTTCTTGGGATTTTGGAATTGTATTTGACATGAGATGGATATGAATCTGAGAAACAGACACAGCCAGGTCCGCATCCTAATTCACAGAACCCGTGAATATGTCTTTTTTCACAATGAAATCCACATTGTAGGCGTGAGGAGGTTAAGGATTTTGAGATGGAGAAATTATCCAGAGGGACCCAATTTAATCACAGTATTCTTTATAAAAGGAATGTAGGAAAGCCAGAGCTCAGTGATAAAAACGTGAGCCAGGAGCATCTTCTAAATGCTAGAAAAGACAAGGAACAATGTCACCAGCAGGAGCTGCAGCTTTGCCTTGAGACTTTGCTGCACTGGGGACTGAGCCGAGGGCCTTGTGTATGCCAGGCAAGTGCTCAGCCATGGAGCCTCGTCCCCAGGCAGAAGGCCGAGCTGTGTAGACCATAGTTACAAAGGCTTTTCCCTAACTTCTAACTCCCGAGTTCTAAAGTTGTCTGACTACATTTTCTTTTGGTAACATGTATTTTTTCATATTTATATTCCTGCATCATTTGGGACTTAGCTGAGTGTCTGTTGTGAGAAACAGATCTATCATTTTCAAATGCTGATTGTCGCAGCCTCTTGTATTAAGAAGCCTATAGCTTGGCAACTGCCTTGAGATATTACATGTATTGCATATTAAAATCTTAAATGCCTCTTTGTGTTTCTAGAATTTTGATTTTTGCACACTTGCCTTTTTATCCGCTTGTTAACAAAATCATTCCATTTCACTGAAACAGGTATTACAATGTTTTGATCTAGTTAGTTACTAGTCTCCTATTGATTTTCTATTTCAGTATTTTTATAATTGATCTAAGGTATTTATTATATTATTTTAACTTTTAAATACCATATCTACATTTTAAAAACCTTATTTGTAACCACATTATGATAACCTCCAGCCAGTCTGCAGTACTATGACGTTTATTCTTTGTAGTATCCCTAGAGACTGTCACTCAGACATCATTCCTAGTTATGCACCAATCTGCACTAAATTCTTTATGAATGTTCCAAGTTTGGCTTCCCAGAAGAAAGGCTGACATGAGGAAGGGACATCTTTCTCCATTACCATACACTGGCAGGTTCACCAAGTAACAGAAAATTACTTTTTCTTTTTTGTGTGCTCATCTTCAAGATATAAATGCATTATGCCATTTTTATACTATTAAGTTAGTACCCAGCAACCCTACTTTCAAAAAGTAGGTGCTGATTTATTAAGGAGACCCAATAGTAACATCTTTGTTGGATGCTAACCCTCATCAAGGAAGATTCTATTAACTGACAAGATTCCAAGTTTTCCCCACATTTTCCCTTTCCAAACTGTGAGAAGCTTTCTGATTCTCCTAAGGCCACTCTGTGTATATCCTCTCTACTTCATTGTTGTTGTTGTTGCTGTTGTTATTGTTGTTGTTCTGGCTTCTTTTGTTGCTGTTGTTCTGGTTTCTCTCCAAAGACAACAAGGTTAGATTTGTCAGGCACATAATTTGCACTTTGGTCGCATGGACTAATCATTCTGGAGATTCTGTGATGATAGCATGGCGCCCAGGTTCACAGAGCTGTGAACAATCAAGGCTGTTTGCTAACCACAAATCCCAGTATTTATATTTTGCTTCCCACACAGTATGGGGCACCCTTTCATAAACACCTGCAAAAATACAGGCTCAAACTCTGTCTTTCCCTTGTTCTTTTCCACCTATTCACCTCTAGTAACTACTCCAGGGGCTTTACATTACGTGGAGTGTTTCCTCATAATGGGAACTGTCAGTCACTAAGTGGCAAAGGCAGTTATCTCTGTGTCTGTTGTCTTACTGTACCTAGGAACATTCTGTACACTGAAGCCTCTACTGCCCTTCAGTACTCAGAGTATTTTCTCATCTACCTCAGATATTATCCACTATTCCTTTGCTTATCGCTGTAATGGTAGTGGCACTACCTGTTCACATGATGATACTGACAAGAGATTTTGTTAGCTTCTGTACTTGCAATCTCCACTTCTCCCTACTACTTCTGAGCCTTGATCCCATGGGCTGTCATATCAGTGCAAGAGACAATTTCTTTTTCATAATTGACAAATGACTTTTTTTATGCTCCACAATGATAGCTTTACTTTATCATTATCATAGAATTTCCTTCTTTTTAAGTACTAAAGTGTTTCCAGAAGAAGAGGGCTAGTGACACTGCTGTCTTATGCAGTGTTTTATGATGACCAACTGCTCTCTTTAAACAATATTCCCTAGTTGCTTAGTCTATCTCATCTTGTCCTCAAATTTCTTGTTCTGATGGTTTTTTTTTTCCTGTAGAACTCTATTTATGTAGAACATCCACCTTCAGTCTAGGTTTTACCACCACAACTACTGCCTGTCAACCAATTTTATTCATGTATGAAGCCCAATTAATTGAAAAGGTTTATGCTAATAAGTGAACTGAACTATACACCACTAGGAATTGCAGTAAACTAACACCAGTTATCAGTATATCCTAGCTTCAACTCATAACAAGCTAGAATGTACACCTCCTAATCTTCCATTGTGTATAATGCATTTTATATATTCCTGTCATAATTTCTTTGACTTGATTAAACAGATAGCTGTACCAAACATGAATGGAAAAGTAGAATCAACTAAAAATAGAATCTACTAAAAATGGGCAAAATATCAGTAGTTTCTACAAATTATTAGGATAAAAAATAGAATTGCTTAAGGCTAGTAGTGAGCTTTTCAACTTTTTTTCTAGTTAAAGGTCATGACTTCAAAATCAATTAGAGGTTATGGGATATGAGCAGCTAGATATAGACATGGTGTCACAGAAAATTATATGACTTTTTGGGTTTTTTTTAGATCGTGACTTACAACACCAAACTAAAATGCTACTGGCAAGAAATACAGTTGATCTCATGGGACTTAAGTAGAAAATATTTCATAGAGACATACACAACTTGCATTACAAAACATCACCCTTAGAAGTTACTAGGTATAGATTAAAAATATAAAGAAACAATGGAGGAGATGGCAAATAGCTCCTAAAATAAAATAGCAGGAGTGAGAATTGTAGCACATGATAAATCTAAAGACGCTTGTAGTTAAAAAAAAAAAAAAATGAGTTGGAAGTAAGAAATATAAACTTAAGGCATTTATCTGCATAAAATACATGCAAAGGTACTAATATCACTGAATTGGAAGAATTATTGGCCAATGATACCAGAAGGAGAATAATATATCATGCTTAAAGGGAAAACAATTCAGAAACAGGGGGAAGTCCTTAAGAGGGAGTGGCTTTTAACTTTAAGAAGGTCTAGACTTAAATGGAATCCCAAATCTGGGTCACTATTTTACTGCCAAACATTTGGATGATGACACAGTAAAACCATCTAATTGTACTGCAGTGAAGCCAACAAGAGAATGGAATCAACTGTGGCAGGGTGAAAAAAATGCCATAAGATTTGTCACTGGCACTAAGCAAACTTAGTTTGCTTCTTTCAGGAGGTGGAACAAGTCACAGGGAGGCTGTCCCATCCACCTGAACAGAGGCCGAAGTGTTATCGAGGAAGCTATATACTGAGTGCAGTAGGGCAGATTCCTTCCCAAAGATGATGGGATCTCAACATTCAAAACTTATAAAAGGTCCTAGAAGGTCTCTCCCACCATATGAAGATATCAGACTCCAGAAACACTCTTCAGTGAGTTACTTTGTGTTTAAAATGGAGGATTGAAGGAGTCAATCAGCAGAATGCCAAACTTAAGGCATGAAAAAGAACTTTAATGAAGAGTGAGATTAACATGGAAAAGAGAAAGCCAGGATATGTCTTTGAAGTAATGTGGTGGTAGGAGGGCCACTCCTTTTCTACCTTCTACTGAGAACAATGAAAATTTGAGGATGTTAGCAAGCAGACTTGGCTAAAAACTTTCAAGAATGCAGAAAGGAATCACGCAAAGTGTACCTGGGGCTCAGATAATAGAAGAAAAATTAACAGGATCACAAAAATGAATATAGCCTGGGCGTAGCTCAGTGGCAGAGCATGCCAGCTAGCTCAAGGCACTTAGTTCAATCACAAAACCACCTTTTTAATGAATAAATAGGGGCTGGTGAGATGGCTCAGTGGTCTAAGGCACCTACTTAGAACAAGCTTGACAAAGCACAG